>JACTOM010000935.1:4200774-4385367 GCA_015832385.1 Elymnias hypermnestra | reverse complement strand
GCTATGTCGGTGACTTTGGTTCTGCTACGGATCTCCTCATTTCTGATTTGATCGCGTAGAGAAACTCCGAGCATAGCCCTCTCCATCGCACGCTGAGTGACTCTGAGCTTCCGCATGAGGCCCATAGTCAGCGACCACGTCTCAGAACCGTAGGTCATCACTGGCAACACGCACTGTTCGAAGACTTTGGTCTTCAGGCACTGAGGGATATTGGACGAAAAAGTCTTCCGGAACTTCCCGAACGCTGCCCAACCGAGTTGGATTCGGCGGTTGACCTCTTTCTCGAAATTGGACCTACCTAGCTGGACTATGTGTCCCAGGTATGTATATTCGTCTACAATTTCGAGTGTAGAGTTCTCAACGATGACTGGGTGGAGCGGAACATGGATATTGGACATAACTTTCGTCTTATCCATGTTCATTTTTAGGCCCACCTGTCGAGAAGCTCTGCTGAGGTCATCGAGCATTGCATTGAGATCTTCCTTTACTTTAAAATCTTTTGAACTGTCCAATGGATTTTGATGCAGTTTTCAGCAGCAGATAGAGTGTTTCAAAAGGAAGGTTTATATTTATAATACATATATATTATATTACAGAATAGTCGAAAAATTCAAATGTAATGTTATGTCCTGATAAACATATTTTTGTGAGCTTTAATCACAAAAGCTTGCTTACCCTTACGAGATATATCAAATTAATGTACGACGAAATTGTATATCTTAAAAAGATCGATAAAAAAGTCCGTATTTGGATATACTTATCTGTAAAAGATAACCCACAGTGACCATTTTTATCTTTTACATATAAAAAAATGTGTGATATTTTCCAAGCTATTTTATATAATACATAATTACAATTAATAAATTACAGGCATTGTATATTTAATGTAGATCAAAACTGCTCTAAATAGTATTTCATTTAAATGGATATCTTAGAAGATATCAGCGACTTAAAAATTACCCGAGTAAAACCAGATTTAACCAGCCTATGTATTAAAACTAAAAGTAGATTGAGTTTATCTTTACAATATCTGATATCTGCCAATGAAAGTTCTATCAAAATCGATCCTGTGGTTTCATAGATTATCCTGAATATACATACTGACAGTAATTTGAAATGTTTTTGATATCTGTAACGTAATTTCTTATGTATTGAGTGAATAGCTGTTATTTTGAAATAACCAATATTTTTTCGTTATTTATATAATCAATTATCTATGGATGTATATTTAGAAAGTACTACAATCCCATCAGACATCGAACCTAGGACTTCTGCCACAAAACTCTTTATTAAAGTAGGCTTTTAAGGCACTTTTATATCATCCTATATCACTTTTTCTATTATCTCCAATGTTTATATCAAAAAATCACTTATAATGTGAAGTTACTAGGGTTTTTTGGTTCTTTATATAGAGAAGAGTCCACAAAAATCTCAATCAGGTATCCTCTTCCATTTTAACTTCATTTTAATATAATTTTTAATCTACGTAATCAAAATATTAGCACAATTTCCCCCGAGGCACATTGAATGTACAGATGAATAGATATAAAGCAGTAGAGATGTCAAGTGAAATATAAAATTAAAGCGTGAGCCCATAAGGCACTCGGAGGCGAGGCGGTGGGTTTTATCTAGATTTGACTTGTAAAATGAAATGGCTCAATCCGGGCTCCGGGCTAATATAAACATTGGGTTATCTCGGTAACAGCCTACAAGTGATATGGAACTACTATGGGTGTTTCGAGTGTAAAAAATGGACTATTTACAAATACCAACACATACTAGCTACCTGCCCTTACTTCGCTTTAATACGTTACTTTTCCTCTGACACTAAAGTACAATTATTTTATTAAATGCTAATTATGTAAACATAAAAGAATCCAAGATAAAACAATTCATTTCACCACAATTATTGTTACAACTTCCGCTGTTTGTTCCCTTATATCTTTTAAAGTATTTAATTGATTTTAATACAGTTTTTAACAATTAATAGAGTGATTCAAAAGAAAGGTTTATATGTATAATGAATATATATAATAGTTATAGATCGTATAATAGATCGGTACTCAATACAGCTATCACGGTTGTCAGTAAAAGAGGATTTTATCTTTACATAGTAAGTCGCTTCTGTTGTCTTTTCACTTATATCTTTTAAACCACTCAACGGATTTTAATTTAGTTTTCAGTAATAGATGGAGTGGTTCAAGAGGAAGTTTCATATGTATAACACACATAAGTTATAGTAACAAAAAATAAATAAAAAATCACATCTAATGTGATGGCGTAATAAACATATATTTGTGCGATTAAATCGCAAATATTAGCCAAACATTACGAGATAGATCAAATTAATATTAACAACAATTGTACATCTTAAAAAGATAGAAATAAAAGTATTATGTAGCATATATTTATCTCTAAAGGATAACGCACAATAAACAGTTTTATCTTTTACATATTTAAAAAAAAATTGTATTACTTACTAATCTATTTTATATGATACTGTATTATTTTTTATTTAATTCAATACATTAAATACATTGTATATTTTATGTCGATTAAAATTGCTGTTAATAGCATTTCATTTAAATGGATATTTTAAAAGATATCAGCGATTTAATAAGTGGAGTCGCAGCGGTTGGAGATTAAGCGTAGGGTGTTTATATGTCATCGTACTTTATTGTATTCAACATTACGAGCCGAAAAACGCTGGTGTACGCCTATTTCCTTGATCTCTCCAAGGACTTTGACTTGGCGTTATATGACCTGGTATGGGAGAAGATGGAGGGGTCAGGTGTGGATCCGGAGTTGCTCGGCATCTTGATATTTTGGTATGCAAACCCACTGAACTGTGTCAGGTGGGGAAAGCCTTTCTGAGCCGTATAGGTTGGAGTGCGGGGTGAGACAGGGGGGTTTAACTTCACCCAAGCTCTTCAACTTGTATGTGAACGAGCTGATCGTGGAACTCAGCAAAAAGCCAGTAGGATGCTGGATAGACGGCAACTGTGTCAATAATGTAAGCTACGACGACGACAAGGTCCTGCTGGATCCCACGACTGGCTCAATCAGAGAGCTACTGAAGTCCTGTGAAGATTGCGCAACTGCACATGGCCTAACTTATAAAAAAGCGAATATCTGGTTTTTAAGGCCCCCCGTAAACATGTACAGAATGAACGTAGGATTTCTCTAAATGGGACTCCGTTAAGAAGAGTAACCCAGTTCAAGTACCTATGACGCTATGTTACGGAGGACCTTACGGATCAGATAGACATTTAGAGGGAAAGGAGAGCCTTATCAGTAAGGAGTGACATGTTGGCTCGCAGGTTCGCGAGGTGTAGCAAAGAGGCTAAAATAACATTATTTAAAGCGTATTGTCAAACCTTTTACACCGGGAGTCTGTGGGTAAACTACCCTTTGAAGTCGGCTTCAGGATATTGTTGGGTTTGCCGCGGTTTTCCTTAGCTTCAAGCATGTTTGTGCAGGAGAGAACGGATGCCTTTTATGCCATCATACGAAAGAGGACGTCATCCCTCCTGGCAAGACTGCGCTCGAGCTCCAACAGTATCCTGAAAATGCTAGCGGGAAACTAGACTCGCCAATCCAGCAGAAATTTATATATGTTTTGGTGCGGTGAGATAGTTTCTGTAGATAGTTAGTAATTAGTGTTTAAGTTTAAATGTAATTAACAAATGGGCCTTTGTTGCACCTAATAAAGAAATATTATTATTATTACATACGTCGTATATTTCATGTAGATCAAATTCACCTTTGAAGCGTAGGTATTTAATCATTCAAATAATTTAGTGGCGTAATGTGTAACGTAATCCAATAGTAATCCTCGATTGGAGGTATCTTGATGTCGAATGAAATATAAATCAGGGTAGGCTCCATCGATGGAGGCGCTGAGCTTTATGCAACGGATACTGTAATTTGTACAACGAAATAAATACATTAGCCATTTAGCTGCGTTTACTGCCGAGATCGAGATACGGACGCAGCACGAGAAAGTGTAAATAGAATTAACAATAAATTATTCCATAAGACTACTTTCACACGAAACACATTTGGAAAATCATTGCAACGAGACTGGAACTCAATGCCCACTTATAAACTCGAGGATGACCCTGAACTATTCCTTTTATTTAACGCCAAAATGTATTTACGTTGGGAAACTACGGCAGATATTTTCGTCCGATACCCCTCAGTGCCTGAAGACAAAGCTCAGAGTCACACAGCGTGCGATGGAGAGGGCTATGCTCGAAGTTTCTCTACGTGATCACATCAGAAATGAGGAGATCCGTAGCAGAACCCAAGTCACCGACATAGCTCTACAAATCGCGAACTTGAAGTGGCAATGGGCGGGGCACATAGTCCGATGGACGTTGGGGGCCGAAGGTGCTGGAGTAGCGACCCCGCACAACGTGGACTGATGACATAAAGAGGGTTGCCGGTAGCCGCTGGAGGCAGGCGGCGCAAGATCGAGCCGAGTGGACACCATTACGTGTGACCTATTTCCAGCATAAAACGACTAACGGTTAAAGCGACAACGACGACTGCGATGATGTATTTATATAGATTTATGTTTAAATATACTTAAAATATCACTTGTACACCTACAATAACTGTTGATTAAATTAGGGTTTTAGGGTTCCTGGAAGAGATCTATCATAAAGGATCTTGTGTCCTTTGTATACAAATTTTTGTTTTATTTTTGATTTAGAAGTTAAATAAATAAAATTACAGCCGTTAAATCAAATTGAGAGCGTGAGACTCACTGTTCCGTAAGATATTTTAAAATCTAGTGGTCCCTCATCATCCTATGGTGGATCACCAGCGGCTTGCTTGCGCAATCCAATAAGATCCCGGATGAAGCCGAATCAAGGTTCAATGCTATTGGAGGAAGTACGCAAATCGGCAGCTTCTATTACCTTCTTCTGCGACAGACAGCAAGAGCGAACTTGACAGGCACCAATTCCCACCTCTCAAGTGCCACCATTAGCGAGATAAAGGCTTCGTCAAAAGAGGCTTCGGCTTTCTACCCTCGTTTGCTGGTGACCATCGGACCTACTATGCTGCCAACGAAAGTTCTTCCCCAATCAGTGACCCGGGATCTGATGCATATACTTACCAATACGGTCGTGTTGGGTCCAGTCCTGCACCAGTCTATATGTGAGCGATCCATGTCTCCTAGATTTGACCCATATATAGAAGGATGATCTCGGGTCCCCAGCAGCAAGCGGGGCCATAGCAGGGGCGATCTACCCTTATCTGGACGACAAATGGCTAGGGAAAGAGCACGGATCCTTCTCCTACACGTTGGTATATACCTCTATCAAACTGTTAGCTGTAAGCCGTCACGAGTGTGGTGCCTCTTTAAACACAGCCCACCACACGGTGGAAGAATATCCCACCTAGGAACCTCAGCGACTCATTATGACGTCACTGCTCGGCACAAACCTATCACTGGCCAATATTATAGGTGCAATACCCCTTCTATGAGACTGTCATCTGGCTTAAGGAGGCACGATAAAGGAAGAGGGTGCATGTCGGCGAAACACTCCAGCTTCGACGAAGGGATGAAAGAAACAGGAGGCGGAGGTTCATACAACTCCTGTCCCTATAGAATATCTTGGAGCCGGCTGCAACCAAGGGGCCAGAGAGGTGCCTCAAGGATCCTCTGACTCCCCACTCACGGTTGATGATGATTCCGCTGGGTTTTAGTGAGTATTGCGAGTTCTTCCCCCTCGCGGAGTCCAACACTTCCAACTTCACCGTAAATGCATTTCCGCTGATCGAGAATGCCTGATAGTAAAATTTTGTTGAATGCCTATTTAAATTTAACTTCGAGTTTCAAAACTTCCTCATGGTGATGATTGAAAAACAAAATTTTCATTTAAGCCTTCAAACTTTTAATAGATGACTCAGTCTTACCTCAATTTTATGACCAGGGTTCTTTCGACAAGGACTCTAACCCTATGGACCTCGTCGTAATCGAGATTTACACGAATGAATTCTTATTCATTCTTATGTAAATAAATGGTCAGCTGATGCGAACAATGGGCATCAACATATTGAACTTGGCTGCGTTATTTGTTACCAAGACTTCACGGCAAGCTGACACGCAATATATGAATGAAAAAATAACAGGACATGGACAAAAGTTTCATTTAAAAAAACAATTCAATGAGAATTTAAGATGTGGTCCGTGTTTAAGTAGCATAAGATATATGAGATACAATTTACTGTGTAAATTTTTGTTCACGTAAAATGTATGCAAGCGGTTTTGATGTTAGCTACATCGATACAGGTTTGTGATGTTCCCACTGATAGTATCAAAAATATGTAAATGCCTTTACTGGGATTCTGCGTGGACATTCCTCAGAGACAAGTTTTGTTGCAACCGTATTAAATTATAGCACATCAATGCTTGTAAGTGTGGGAAACCTCAATTGATAGTACTTCTATCTGCTAGGGAAAAGAGGGCATTGGTACAATATGGGTCTAAACGATTTACTATGAGAGAAATTTTGAATTAACTTTTTAGAATTTTTAACAAAAAAAGAACCGCCTTCAATCAAACTTACAAATACAAAAAGTAAGAAATAATTGCGTATTCTTTTATAGTGTTCTTCGTATTGTTATATTCGGAGTCGGTGTCAGCCAAGGGAGATGTTCCCGCGTGTCCACTTGGCAGCTCCCACCTATATGTAGGTCCCTAGGCTGATTTTTAGTGAGCCTGAAGTAAACTAACAAATTTGTCTCAATATGTGTACACCTAAAACGCGTTTCTCATCAGATAACACCGTTTAAATGAAACAACTTTACAAAGTTAAATTTACATTAATATCGCCACACCCGGGATTGAACCCGCAACCTTATACCGCTTTACACATAATTCACCTTTCAAATATTGCAATGCAGCAATAAACGTAAGGTCATTGCCAATTGATTACAGACAGTTATAGATTTTGCCAAAAATCACACTCTTACTGTAAGCAGTTGAGGAGTTCCATTGATCTTCATATTTAACTACGACTAGCACTTAACTAGCTATTTAACTCAAATATCTGGATGGTTTATAGAAGATTCTGTCAAGTATCATTCATTTGCTCCTAAGAATTGAAGAGTTCCGTCACATTTCATTATCAGAACCTTACCAAACTATCACAAAACAACTCTTGAAGTATATCCTTTTCAATAAAAAGGGAATCATCGAAATCGGTTGGCGTGATCTTGAGTTATTCGTCCATTTGTCGCGCACCATTTTAATCCACCCCCGCGCTACATGGACGGTGGCATCCTCCTCTGCGCTGCCGCTCCAATGTCGAATGGCTCTTGAGATTTGAATGCTCATGAAAGACTACCTAATGTTATGATTTTTATATTTGCTAATAGTTAAAGTACATAATGTCCTCTTTTTTTTATTAAATTAAGACTCTGGTGTGAAGTTATGCTGCGCTAAACTTTGAGATAGTAAAAAACGTCCATCTTTTATTTAAAGGCTCATATCATAAAAATTAATACTTACTCAAGGGTTTTCATTGTTATTCACATCACTTATATAATCAAAACACGAATAATCACTAATAAACACTCACAGTTTATAAAATATCACAAAAAAGCTTTAGGACATTCGACGCGAACGTTGGTAACGGTCACTTAGTAACTGATTTATTTTTTGTTTATTCTATTGTCGTTATCTCAATATTTAAAAAATTCTTCTTCGCCCAATACTAGCTTCATCTTCCTCAGCTTCCTTTTACTTTATATTCTTTAGTGTTATTTTTGAATAATTAAATGTTTAAGTTAGTTGTTGTTGTAGTTTTAGTTTGCGTCATGTTTCTGTTTTTCACTCTTTGTAATATTTAATTTTTTTCCCCTTTAGTGTAATTTTATTATATAAGCGTGATGAGGCTACCAGTAAGTAGGTTTACTTCTAGTTCTAAAACCACTTTTCTTTAAAATTTATTTGTAATTTACTTGTAGATGTATCCTGTTGGTGCCCTTTTTTAAATAAATAAATTACTATAATACATATGTAAAAATTTATTAAATTTGACCATCTGATAGCAAAGTTTAATAAATATTACTATCAAAAGTTTATAAAATGGTATATATCAACATATATTTTGATGGAACTTATATTTTGTTGATTAAAAATTGTGTTTTCTACATTGGAATGTATCATTCGTATATTACATATATACAAAATCACGACTATAAAAAATTTATATAAACTGTGTATTAATGTTCATTAAAAATGTATTGCCTATATAGGAAAGTATGTAAATTCTATATTCAATACATTTTCATGTGAAACCTAATAAAATTATATTCTACTATATGAATAATTAAAGAAAAATCTTACAAGCAATAAGTAAAAGTCTATTTCCTTATCTATTAGAACACAATAACTGGACGGAATTAATGTTGTTTTTGATAATAACTCTAATAATTTCATGTTTAATTTCTTTTTAAAGACATAAAGTGATAGTGCTTATCAATGAGTTATGAGAAACTAATGATTGTCACTAAGTAGTACTTTTTACGGTTTTCCTCATATACCCTTTATNTCGGACTATGAGAGTGAAGGAATAGAGAGTGCACTTGTGTACTATGCCTGCCAATCCGCAGTGGAGCAGCGTGGTGGGTCTATGCTCTAAAAACCCTCTCTCATATGAGCGAGGAGGCCTGTGCCCAGCAGTGGGACGTTAATGGGCTGCTACTTACTTGCTTACCTTTACTAATTTAATTTTTTTTTGTCATGTGCACAATTTAGACAGACTAAATTTGTTCTGCGCACTTTTTTATATTGTATGAAATGTTTAATTGTTTAGCACACGGGAGTGATGTTTGCACCTATAATTGGGTATGTACTTAATTGATCTTAGTACTCTGCAATTTTATATAAACCTATGTTGTAAGTGCATACCTGTTGGTGCTCCAATGATAATAAATAAATAAACCAACGAACTTGTATGAAAGGTTTAATGAGAATGAAAGAAGCGATTTTCGTTAGGGTCAATCTCATTTACCCTAACGAAAATCGAGACGGACGATTCGTGTTCGCCTCATTACATCAGTGGGACTGTAGTGAACAATACAGTAACCCTGGAGGCTTTATAAATGATATCTATAAAACAAACGTGTGCAGTCGGATTGAAAAAGTGTATTTTGATATCTCAATCAGCTGGGGTCAGAGACGCCGCGGTCACGACACCCTTCGGTGGTCACGAACGAGGCAGACAGCGGGTTAATTATTAGGGATACTAATTATACATCCTAAGATGCTTATTCTTTCAACTCCTAAGTGATTACACTATATAAACAAAAGAAAAACATTTGGCTGTGTTATAGACACGGCTGTTTCTTGTTATGAATACATAACTAACATCTCGAAACAGGTAATAGTATCCATTTAAAGTATTATTATTTATGTTAATCTATCGACTGCTTCTTTAGTCTAGTGGTTAGCATATTCGGCCACAGACACGAGGTTTCGGGTTCCTGGGTTCGGGCCTTGGGTCAATTAGGCCAATTCAAAACTCCGTATTCAGATTTTCTCAACATTTGCCCGAAGTTGGGAAGGTGACGGTGTGCTCCACCCTCTTGCTACGAACAGCACGTTAAGGTGTCAGTCCTGCGCCTGATCACTCTATGATCGTGTCGGATTCCCATCACATCGGACTATGACATACTATATCGTCCGATACCCCTCAGTGCCTGAAGACAAAGCCTGAGTCACTCAACGTGCGATGGAGTGGGCTATGCTGGGAGTTTCTCTACGTGATCAAAACAGAAATGAGGAGATCCGTTGCAGAACCAAAGTTACCGACATAGCCCTACGAATCGCAAACCTGAAGTGGCAATAGTCCAACGGACCAATGGACGTTGGGGGCCGAAGGTTCAGGAGTGGCGATGATATAAAAAGGGTCGCCAGTAGCCGCTGGAGCCAGGCGGCGCAAGATCGGGCCTTGTGAACGTCATAACGTGAGACCTATGTCCAGCAGTGGACGTCCATCCAGAGTGAAGGAATAAAGAGTGCACTTGCGTACTATGTCTGCCAACCCGCAGTGGGTCTATGCTCTAAAAATCCGTTCTACTATAAGTGAGGAGAACTATGGCCAGCAGTGAGTCGTTAATGGATTGCTATTTGCTTTAATCTGTAGATTATGACGAGAGTTAAAGGTTGAAACTCGTAGCTTCACCGAATCAAAAGTTATATTAAATGGAATCTCGATAAGCAGCAGAATGACCTTCAAAACAGTAGGGCTTCCCCTCCGCCGCACGCAATATGTTACAGTCTTTACTTAATGTAATAAAACCTTTGATCCAGTGGTGTAATTGTATGTAATGTAATTGAATTGTATTGCCATCCTCAATAATTTATATAACATCTACATATATGTATAAAAATCAATTGCTGTTCGTTAGTCTCGCTAAAATTCGAGAACGGCCGATTCCAGGGAAGCTTTAAAAGGTGACAAAAATATTTGGAATAAAGTCATAACAACAATTTATATTTGCCTTAGGAATTATGGAACTTTACATATTTAATATGTGAGGATAGATTAAGTTGAATGAAAGGAGACTGACAAAAAGGATTTATGGAGTCAAGAGTGAATGCGAAAGTTGGAAGGGGAAGACCAAGGCGAACGTTCCTGGACCAAATCCAGGACATTTTAAATAAGAGTCAGGTCAAGAGTACTCTAAACCGACGAACTTGTATGAAAGGTTAAATGAGAATGAAAGAAGCGAAGGAGATATGCAAGGATCGTGGCAAGTGGAAGGATGTTGTCTCTGCATACCCCTATGGGAATGAGGCGTGATGCTATGTGGCGGCACCTGGGCAAGGGATCCAGCTGAAAATCAGCGCTACATGGTCTCCGGATTGTGTAGCATAAATGCTGAGCTGGGTCCATTTTCTAGGTCATGCCACACATCGCAGGGTATTAAAAAATGTACTAAAATATATTGAGATGTGTGGCATAATGTTTATATCACTTTATATTTAATAACTTATAAAATTATACATTAACAATATTGTTTCTTTTACGTGTTATTTTTAAGATATACAACTGTAGTGTTACACTAAAATAAATGTTCAATAAAGTATTTCAAAGATAAAATTGCAGCGGTCAAGAGCGTAACGAGTATCGCATAGAGTTCCGTAGTAATAAAAACACTTAGAAGTTTGTTAACTGTTTAAAATTTATTAAAGCTAATATATTTGACTCAAAAAGCAGTTTTATATCAACAGTTTGTTTTTTGGTAACAAATCTACGACAGGTTTGGGAAATTGATTCCACTGACAAATTAAAAATAGTTTTCTAGGTTACTATGTCACAGTAATTATTACAGAAAGGTGATGCCGAAAATAGGAAGAATATATAGATATTTCTTAAAATTATGTGGAGGCAAATCTAAAACTGATTGCGGTGTCTTATTAATGCGTATACTCAACCCGACAAATGATTTCCGAACCTGCTTCCCCTTAAAATATGGCATTATTCCGCTCTTTTCACTGTATAATTGAATATGGGTGGGACTTTATTAGCTGCTAATTTCCCTTTTTCAAGTGAAATTTCTTTAGGCACATGAGGATAAAATTTATGGAGCGTCACGAAGATGTGCAGCGTTTTTGATGCTAATTCGTTTGAAGGTCCGGTAGTTTTAACATTTACAAATCACATGTGGCATTTTATTTTGCCACTCGTCATATTTAGTATACTATTTTTCATAAGATATAAAATAGAAATATTTCATAAACAAATAAATAAAAATTAAAAATTCTTTATTGTAAACATTTACATAAGTGTTGGTGAGTTGGAGCTCTGACTTCTGAACTAGTGTTAACCGTATATCAGAATTCAGTTCCTTCCCTTACAGGTACTAAATACTGGTGTTTACAAATAGTAATATTAATAAAAGAGAAAACAAAAAACAAACAAAATACAATCCAAACCGTATAAAAAGCTAGTGTATGCACCTGGGTAATCACGTGTATGTATGGGTGTGTACGGTTGTACGGGTGTGCGGACGTGTGTGTGCGTGTGTGTGTGTATGTCTGTGTGTTATCGCGTATGTGTAATGCATGTATGATGATGTGATGAATGGGATGATAACATCTGTTTAACTTATTTTGCTTAGATGCGCATAATAAAAAAGCTCCTCTACCTCTATTGATTTATTTAATAAAAAATATCTTTTCTTAATATTAAATTGAAAACAAAATTTAACTAAACATTTCTAATAGTGACAAAAAACACGTGGCATTTTTATTTACAATTCTTCATTTGAGATTTCATTAAATTAATTGTGTTAATTTTCGACACTTTTAACATTTTAATTACAATTAAATTGAAATATCGCCCTTTTTCCCTCACTCTAAGTCTTGGAAATCTAGAGTTTTAGATTTGTATAAACAAGACTTAAAAATTAGTTTGCCAAAGAAGTTCCACTTCTGACATGTGTACTTTGTAAAGAACGAATTTGAATATTATGATTCACATTCACATTATATGTCTTAGCGATCATGATTAATTTATTTGTGGTTTGCTATTAAATTATTGTATTTGTTTATTATGCTGAGGTATTTATAATTATATCAGAGAAACGTTTACATAAACTACAACCGGTCTAACACAGTCCGGAAATTCTCAAATTTAGGAAGTCGACGACTGTGATTGGTGGATTTAATTATTTTGAGTGGAGCGATTGGTCTAAGAGGGGTAGCACAAGGGAATGAAGCAATATTCGCCTAGTGACAGTTCTTAGTTTGTATCAACGTTAGTAGTGCGTTTTAAGTCATTTAAAGTAAGTAATATAATAATGAAGAATATGAGAATAGTATTACTTAACCTGCAAATTAGTCAGCGATTATAAAACAAGTGAAACTTCTTTAGGCACATGAGAGTAAAATATACACATTTCTAATTGTGACAAAAAAACGTGGCATTTTATTTCAAATTCTTCATTTAAGATTTCATTAAAATATTTGTATTAATATTCGACACTTTTAATATTTTAATAACAATTAAACTCCTGATTAAGTCTCTGAAATCTAAAGATTTAGATTTGTATAAATATAAACAAGACTTTAAAATTAGTTTGCCAAAGAAGTTTCACTTCTGACATGTGTACTTTGTAAAGAACGAATTTGAATATTATGATTTACATTCACATTATGTGACGGAACCCTAAAAATGCTTGTGACTGTAAAGATTTTAAAACGCCTTACAATATAATCTATTTCAAAGTTTATTTCAGTTTTATATTATTTTGATAGTGTCTTGTAATTCCCAAAGCATTACAGTAATTGATTCTGATAAAATTCTTTGAGGAAAAAACTAAATTTATTAGCCTATAGATGTGGGTACTTCGTAAAAAGTCCACCGTTTACAACACTCCGTTTAAAGTGAGATAGGGTTTACGAGTGAGGACGTCAATAAAGTTTTTTTGAACACTTATTTTATTGTTGATAGGTTAGCGCTTTACTATCTTACCTGATGATACAGTCTAAGATGAAAGCTCGCTAATCTATTTACCTCTTGTGGTTTCTAAACAGCATCGTGCGTCGTTCAACTTTATGTTAAGAAAAATAAATGTGGCATTGCTAGTCTACACTAATATTATAAAAAGTGCAAAAGTACTGGACCGATTTTAATAATTCTTTTTTCATTAGAAAGCTACATTATCACTGAATAACATAGGCTATATTTAGTACTAGATTACTAAAGAAATCTTTAGATATTCCTATTAAAACGAACCGAAGGTGTAAAAAAATTAGCCATAAAATGTCTTTCATCGCATACGCTGTGAAAAGTATTAATGATAGGACAAAAGAATGTTCGACAATATTATAGAATATATCAATATCTACAAAAAACTTCGCGAGACCATATGTCTAACTATTGTAGTTACGTCACTATAACTACTTTTGTACATTTAACAAATTGATAGAAATGCCGATCGAAATCAGACCGTGTTATACATACCATTTATACATTTTTATCCAAATAAATTATTTAATATTCAAGACAGTCTCAATACCTGATGATTACTTTTTGAATTATTGAAATCGGATATTCCGTTCAAAAGATATTACGAAATTAAAATAAAAATACATGTCGGCGGCGGCCGCCACGCAGCGTATCGAGTAACTAACTCGACGAAAGAGGGGCAGTGCGAGAGAAGGGGGTGCACCATTATGAACTAGGTTACCTTACTCAGTGAACGCAAGCGACATTTTTATGCTTCACTTCAAAAGTTCTTTTCAGAGCTACTTAGTTTTAGTATTAGGAATCACACTTTTTCATAATATTTGTCAATTCATGGTCGTTTTAATAATCATGCTTATAACTTAAATATCTGTACCTATTTATGTCTACGCGTGCAAAACCAGGACAGGCCACTAGTATCATATAAATTTCTTGAATTTTTCGCTTATAATAAAGAACATGGCTAAAACACGGCGCCAGGGGTGTCTGATTTATAAAAAAGGGGTTTTATAAAACAATTCGTGTTATATTAAAAGTTAATGAGTGTGTAATTTCGTTGGACTCCGAGGGTGGCTTGCGGCGGTCATCCCTTACCGATTTTTTTACCTGGAAGGGATATTACGGAATCATTAGGGGAGTATTAATTCAGTTGATCATCCTGATTTGACCTGATTCATTTGTCATTAACGCATTTGTTTGGAATATTCTAGCAATTCAGTCCGAGTACGCACGGGCAGTATAGGAGATTATTGCCTGTCGTATACATTCGCATAACAATTAACCACAATTTTAACTTATGCCTGTAGGGCCGTTCGTGCGATTTACAACATGGGTCCAAGAGAGTCGCTAAGAAACAAATTCAAGGCAGTTAACATAATGACAGTTCACTGCGTATATATATTAGAAAACTTGTTGTATGTACATAAAAACATTGACTCTTTTAATAAAAAGAGTGAATGTACATCATATAACTTACGAAACCAAAACAAACTTGTTATAAATTCTAGTAGGCTGCATAAGATTAACAACTCATTTAAGGGTAACTGTATACGTTTCTATAATAAACTCCCACAAGACGTTCTAAAGATGTCAATTAATAAATTCAAAGTCTTTGTTAAAAGAAAGTTGATAGAAAAATCGTATTATAAGTTGCAAGATTACCTAGACGATAGAAACGCTTGGGAGTGAACAAATTGCTCTAATTTTAATTAAAATATAGTAAACTAATTTGTTATTGTAATGATGAGGGAAAAAAAAAATACCCGACTGAGTTTGTTGTGGGTTCTTCTCGGATCAGGGCGCGAAGGAACCCTCGTAACTTTAGATTTTAAGCCGATCTTGAGTACCGTCATCAGATGTATATTAGAATCAGAGTGTGGAAAAAAAATATAATTTGACGATTCAAAAGTGCTGTAATATGCCTACTTGAATAAAGATATTTTTGATTTTGATTTGATTTGATTAGAAGAATAAGTGAGAAGAGAAGCATAAAGTATAGCATAGGCTTTGGTGGGTAATGTTGGTGCAATCAAACACCTAATTAGTTAACACAGATTGTAATGTCCAAGTAAGAAACGGGACAGTTTTCTACAGTCGACCGCTCTGCGTCGTCGCGACGATGGACGTCCACTGCTGGACATAGGTCTCACGTAATGATGTCCAAAAGGCCCGATCTTGCGCCACCTGGTTCAAGCGGCTGCCGGCGACCCTCTTTATATCATCGGTCCACCTTGTGGGGGGTCGCCACTCCAGCACCTTCGGCCCCCAACATCCATCGGTCCGTCAGACTCTGTGCCCCGCCCATTGCCACTTCAGGTTCGCGATTTTTAGGACTATGTTGGTGACTCTGATTCTACTACGGATCTCTTCATTTCTGACTCGATCACGTAAAGAAACTCCAAACATAGCCCTCTCCATCGCACGCTGAGTGACTCTAAGCTTTCTTATGAGGCACATAGTCATACTGCTGGCAGACTGTCCACCCAAGACCTGTCGAGAAACGCCGCCGACCCGTGACTCATTGACTCTTTCTACACACTTATACATTGATAACTTCTGCTTGATTAAGATCGGCTAATATAAAAGCAGTGGCTAACAACGGGAGGAGCAAGGTGGACCGCTTCAATCGAGTATTTTTAACGCGATTAGCAAATTTAAGATATCTCCTAAAATATTATTTTAAATTATTACTAGCGCATTAAAACTGGCAAAGATTAATATCATATCTCTAAAAGATATATAAATTAAATCCTAGGTGGTTTTTCAAATTTTCCACTTTCCAATAAATATGTTATATATTTCCACAAATTTCCACAAAATATATACAAATTGCAGACAGAAAATTTCCCTAAGAATCACTCTATCTATTAGTGAAAACCACATGAAAATCCTTTGAATAGTTTAAAAGATATAGACAGCAGGAATGACTTCATTTTATAATATGTAACTATAAAATTCTCTTTAACTGACAACCCTGATAGTTGTATCGAGTACTAAGGTATTAGATGTATGAATAAAAATCTATATTGAGTTTTATTATGCTCCTCCCTCGTGCCTTAGAGAGCAAGTTAAGCCGTTGGTACTGAGCGTGATCTCTTTCCGGACATATTGGATTGCCGTCACATACCTCTATGAGAGTGAAAAATTAGAGAGTGGACTTGTATACTATACCTGCCAACTTGGCAGTTGGTGAGTCTATGCTCTAAAACCCTCTCTCCTACCAGTGAGGAGGCTTGTGTCCAGCAGTAGGACGTTAATGCTGCTACATACCCTTTTTACATACATACCTCTTACAAAGTAAATTTGTTTCAACGAGAATGGGCGTTCTCTTCTATAAGAACGTTATCTCACAAAGGGAGAGGAAAAGAAAAGACCGGGGGTCAGCAGACATGCTAATCCCCTCTAAAAAAATGCAAAATAATAATAAGACTACAATTAATTCCATTCATGGTCTTTCTATTGCAATTTAAGTGTACAGAGATCCAAAAAGTCTGGAAACCCTGCTTTAGAAAATATGCCTGTTGCATTACAGTACCTTGGCAACCTCATAAGAGTATGTGCATCATTAAAATGACAGTTTAGTGTCTAATATTCCAGAGAAGTATGTCCTCACTGAACGTCTAGTGTGTCCATTTAAGAATGTTTCCGTTCTTCCTCTGGGTTTAAATGGGTATTCTGTTCTGCAGCAAGTCCCGCACTTTTATTTGAAGGTATTAACTTTCTTATTTATAATAATAATAATAATAAAGCCTTTATTCACTATTACGCGTATGAATGTCAAGTTATAAAATGTCTCCAGTACAATTGATAGTATAATTAAATAAACAGTAATCTTGCAAATTGTGTCATTTTTTGGCCTGGTTAATTTTAATTTTTAATATATATTTTTAAATTTTAATTTCAATAATTAGATTCTTAATGTATTTAGTCAAGTAGTCATTTATATTTAGTCAAATTAGTCTGGCGTAAAAGTGGCCTCTTCGGCGTAAGCCTCCCCCAAATTCTTCCAGGTCCGGATTTACTCTTTCCCTAAAGATATCTCTCCATCTTTTCTTTTATCGTCCTCTTTTTCTTTTCTTGTCTCTGGGAATCCATTCTGTCACTTTCTTAGTACATCTTGAGTCAATTAGTCTGCATACATTACATCTTTCTTACTTACTATACCTGCAAACCAACAGTGAAACAGCGTGGTTATATGCTTTAAAAACCCTCTCTCCTACAAGTCAGGAGATCTCTGCCCAGCAATTAGACGTTAAAAGGATGCTACTACCTTTTACCTTATAAATATGTTTATCAATTCTAGTCACGATTCAATACTGATTTATGCGCAGACGAGGTCACGGGTGAAAGTAAGTATTATTTAATATCCAACAGAGATCTTTTCAAACCCCCTTTCAATTCATTAAACGTTTCGTAATAAATGGGGTGTGTGTGAATCATCATTGTTATGAATCATGAACTCTCTTTGTTATAAAGGTGCGTATGAAAGAAAAAATTAACAAAGTTACATAGAACATATTTATTAGTAAAACTCATCAACCATAGTCACTAAATTTTGATTTTTACAATATAAATGTTGGTAATACAAAAATCCAAGCCTGCCAACATTACAACGTCATCACTTACTCGTATGTCTTCGTATTTGTACGACCGAATAAATACCTTATATTAAATCAGTACTCCAAGTTGAATACACGTCTTTTACTTTCTCCGGTGACCATATCCCAACAATAAACTTCTCTAACGTAACCTTCTTAGTGCTTTTGACAATATAAATTTTGTAATGTAACCTTCTTAGTGTTTCTGATAACATAAACTTTTCTAAGGTAAGCTTCTTACTGCTTTTGACAAAATAAACTTTTCTAATTTAACCTCCTCAGTACTTTTCATAATATAAATTTTGTAATGTAAACTTCTTAGTGCTTTTGACAATAAACTTTTCTAATGTAACCTCCTTAGTGTTTCTGATAACATAAACTTTTCTAATGTAAGCTTCTTACTGCTTTGACAAAATAAACTTTTCTAATTTAACCTCCTCAGTACTTTTGACAATATAAATTTTGTAATGAAACCTTCTCAGTGCTTTTGACAATAAACTTTTCTAATGTAACCTCCTTAGTGCTTTTGAAAATAAACTCTTCTAATGTAACCTCCTTAGTGTTTCTGATAACATAAACTTTTCTAATATAACCTTCTTAGTGCTTTAGACAAAATAAACTTTTCTAACGTAACCTCTTTAGTGTTTCTGATAACATAAACTTTTGTAATGTAACCTTCTTAGTGCTTTTGACAATATAAACTTTTCTGATGTAATTTTATTTATAGTAGTTAAGGTTTATTTATAGATTATTATATTTTTTTTCATTTATTGTTTACAATTGTGCAATATAGAATAAATTTCTTTACTTTCTTTCTTCATAGTTCATTTGACTATATAGACTTTTTTGATGTTACCTTTAATTAATATTGAGAAATACGCATACATAACGAGTGTGTATTCTATATGAGAGTGTTTCTATTGATTTATTGTATTCTTTATGCATAATTTTGATAAAATATTACCTTACTCCTACTTAGTACTCCTTTTCTTATATAAATTGTGGGGAATTTCGTAATCCTCCTTCCTTCTTATCTAATTTTTGCTTCACGTATTCATTGATCCGTTAGCTCCACTTAAATGGTCATGTGACAGTGTCAGCTCGTCCATCATAATAAAAATTTAGATGCATAATTATGCAAATGAGTTGCACTGTCCGTCATTCCTTTGTCGTGTAATATAAGATAAGCATCTGGTTATCTCTGCGACAAGCTGTCTACAACGCTGGAATAGATCTTTGCACTATATTAAAATAACTTGTAGCCGGTTAATTTTATTAGGCATACTTTACTTGATGGATCCGTGAATTAGAGCGGATAATGGTGTCTATTTAGTGAAGATTAGATTTATAAGACGATCGTAAGACCTGTGATTCTGTATGGATCAGAGTGCTGGGCCACCAAAGGGGAGAATGAAAGGAAATTGCATGCAGTGGAGATGCGAATGTTGATGGATGTATGTGTGGAGTGACAAAATTGGATAAGATTAAGAATGAGTATATTAGAGGAAGTGTAAAAGTAGCACCAGTGACCTAGAAGTTAAGGAGTGGAAGGTTAGCCTGGTATGGAGATGTAATGAGAAGGGAGGATAGATAGATTTAGAACCCTCTTACATACATATGTAAGAGGGTTCTAAATAAGATGGTAAGCGGCGACCAAAAAAATTGTGGGTGAATTGTGTGAAAGAGGAAATGTGTATAAAGGGTGTGAATGTAGAAATGAGTGGATAGAGTGAAGTGGCGAAAGGTAACATGCTGTGCCTACCCACCCTAGTGGGATAAGGGCAAGAAAACAACAACAATGGTGTCTATTTAGTAGTACAATTCTCTAAATGTAATGTTTAAATTGACCTGTGAATTTACAAAATGAGAAAGTTATAAATAGCGAAAGTAACTGTGGGGAGGGATCAGACAAATCCCTCCAGGTTCAGTGAGTTGTATATGTTTGTACCCCCGATAAAACTTTTTCTAAGGAGCAATGTGGGACTGACAGGTAACAGAATACCTAGTAGCTGTAAGGCTTATATTATTATTTGAGATACTCAATTGACTATTGAGGAAGTAGCAGAGTTTTATTGGATTGTATATTGACTATTGCGATTGTATTTCGATTGTATTTTAAAATAAGATTGTCAATTGAGTGTTATGAAAGTATCGGTGTTATGTTTAATAGGGACGAATGCGAAAGTTGAACACCTGGTGCCTCACTTACGGATGAAGAGGGTTCCGCTGGGTTTTAGTGGGTATTGCAAGGTCTCCTCCCTCGCCGAGTCCCACACTCCTGACCTGTAGGTCGGGCTTCGTGCCTAAATGCATTTACCAGCGAAAAAAAAGAGAATTAGTCGTTGACGCATATTGGAACTGCTTAGTTCTCAGTTTTAAGTTAATTGTGTTAGTTTATTGGGCTGTTCTGCGATACAAAGCTAAGTATATTTATGTAATATAAAAACCTTGTCTTGTTTATGTGTCAATGATAATTGTGTTTTATACGTTAATAACCACATGAATAGAATTGTGCATTGAATGTTTGATTGATTATATTATATTTATATATTATTTATTCGGCCATTCCCGATAGTAACAGAATACCTAAAGGTTCCCTGATAGCATTCCACTCTAGTGTCCTGGATGACACCGATTATGAGGACCTACCGCTCAATAGGGTGATGCATGAAGTGCATACGTGCGACTTGTGGCACCAAGCCTCCTCAGATGGCGCGAGGGGAAGGGCTTCAGTCGCCTGCTCCCATAGCCTCCTTCAGCAAGTCGATCTCGCAAAACAAGGCAACCGCCCTCCACCGAACTTCGCTGGCGAATATTACTCGTATTATAGTCTCCAGTGAAAGATCTACTCGCACTCGTCTACTTCAGTGCTACATTTGGCCCATAGCCCTATACGGATGTGAAGGCTGGACTATCAACACACTCGAAAACGTATAGGCTTTCGAAATGTGGGCGCATGCTCTCAATCACTTGGACCCAAAAGGTCAGCAACGCAGAGGTTTTGAGACGAGTTGGCCAAAACCGCAAGCGATTGCAGACTATCTAAATCAGGAAAGTTGCCTACCTTGGCCATGTATTCAGACACAAAAGATATGACCTCCTGCAACTGATAATGATGGGCACCATTGATGGAAAACGCGGTGTTGGCCGCCGCATATTTCATGCGACTCTGCAACATTTAATGCTGCCAAATTGTTTCAGCTTACCCAAGATCGAGACAGTTTCTAAAAGCTGATATCCAACCTTCAGTAATTGGAGAGGAACGACAAGAAGAAGTGAAAGATCTAGTAGACGCCAGAGACGCTCTATTTCTATCTGTTACGCTTTCACATCAAAAGTACTGAACCGATTTGAATGAAACTTGGTGCACATTTGAAATCGCTTCTATCAATTGATCGCTTCTAGTTATAATCATGTATTTTAAGTTACAAGAGACAATGATTAACTTAACTTAAACGCGTATTTCGCTTTGATAGATAGCACCAAAATTAACATAAATTTAACCATCTGCATTTATAACTTTATTTTTCGATGGGAAATGCTTTTATGGACCGTGTGTTAGGATTGTGAGACTCTGCGAACAAGCAGACCTCGCAATACCCACTAAAACCCAGCGGAACACTCTTCATCCATGAATGAAGCACCAGGGGTTCAACTTTCGCATTCATCCCTGGTGTCCCGGATGAATCCGACTGAGGATTCTTGCCGATGGAAGGACTTACGCTTACAGACGCAGCCTTGTACGTGGGCCTCTTTCAGAGAAATGATCCTCTCACAGAAGAGGGCCACTCCCGCCCAACGCCGACAGCATCGCGCCTACAACGCTGTCCAGTGGCTGGTCTGCGCCGATCAGCGTAACCAAGAGGTGACGCTGAAGTCCCCAGGCTGCACAAAATACCAAAGTATGCTATGCCGAGTCGATGGCAGTACCACACTCATGGCAAGCTGGTGATTCCTCGCGACCAATTATATGCAGGAACTTTCCGAAACATCCGTGTCCGGTCAGAAGGTTCTGACCGGACACAAATGTTTCGGAAATCAGGTGCACCAATCTGTAGCTGAGTGGCCCGTGCTTCCTGGAATGCCATTGTTCCAGGGCAGGGCCACAGTGGCCCAGCCCGCTATGGGGTCCTAAGATCCTCTTTCCATCGTTGGATTAGAGCGCGGTCGGCTCGAGCCCTGATCCTCCGGACCTCATCAGCGCCAACCTGCACATAACTTACTCTTATGCATTATTAGTTATAAGTGACAATGATTAACTAAACGCCCTTTACATTTATACTAAACAACTTTTAAGTGTTTTTTGTTTATTATTATTGGTAGGCGGATTTCGTTTCAATAGATGATAAGGTACTTGAAATGAATTTAATTGGCTGTATTTACAATTACAAGTGACAATGATTAACTGAACGCCCTCACATTTACACTTAACAACATTTAACTATAATTTTAAGAGATCTGAAGAGGGAAATATAGATGTAATGCATATTTTTTTTTATATAATAGAAAGATTTTCTTAGAACACCTTCAGTAAGTCGTGTGTTGTTAAACAAATACTAACAAGGAAGTGGTAGTTCCCAGCGGTCGCAGTGCAGGGGTGACCAACAATGGGCGGCATTGTGGCCGGTTCATTGACAACGGCGCGTGCCGTCCACCCACGCGATAACAAGTTGAACACATCTGCCTGTTTGATATAAGTAGCTAGTTTGATCGAATATTTGAGATAACACCGCATAAATACTAACACCGAATATTGTGTCACCTCGTTACAGACGTACAGTTTGTCAGTAAGGTTGTCAGCTTTAACTTTTTCATTTTACGACTGGTGATGATGTTAGAGAATGATTTATAATCTAGAATTACGAGGGTTGCTTTGTGCCCTATTCTGTGCGTTGGGGAGGGATTCAGGGTCAGACAAATACCTCCGAATTCAGTGGACCGTATGGGTTCGAGGGTTCGGGTCGTCAATGTTCAGAGCTATGGTCTTTAGGATTTGGTGGTAAGTTCATCGGTCGTCAGTGTCCGGGCTTCGGATCATCCGTTCATTAGTTCGGAGTTCGGATCTCCTATTGTCGTTCAGGATCACAATTCGCTTAGTACAGGTTCTACTACCTTCTATTGTACCTCGGTTGGGAGTAACGGGGCTCTTTTATACAACTTTCCCACCCGGCACGTACATGCGGCCGTGTCAAGCGGGAGAGAGAGAGTAATCGCGGGTGCTGAGGTCGGCGGTTCACCAATCGGAATTAAATGGCTTCCAGCGATGCTCTAGGCTCGATGCTCCCGTCCCCAATACTGTGAAGAACCCACAACAAACTCAGTCAGGTCTCCTCTTAATACCATCATCATTACCATATAATATAAATTGGTTTTATTTAGATTAGAGTTAGCCATTACCACGATTTTACATCGTATAAGTAATTTTTAAATTAAAGTAAGTGTTTTAAGCAAGTTTTCTTTTATTAAAGTCTTTAAATTTACATTGTGTTATCTTTAGAAGGTCTTCTGGCAGTTTGCTTATGTAAGAATGTGGGTGTTAAAGTATGTTAACGGAAACGAAACGCACAACCCCCAATCAATATGCCTCCGCTTCGTAAACCTCTGATATCTTCTAAGTTATCCATTTTTATAAAATGCCCTCAAGGGCATTTTTAATCTACATGAAATGTACAACGTATGTAATTTATATAATTAAATGAAATATAATACAGTATTGTATAAAATAGCTTGGCAAATATTACACATTTTTTTTGTAATATGTAAAAGATAAAAATAATTACAATGGGTTATCCTTTAGAGATAAATATATACCATCAACGAATTTTTTTCAGATCTATTAAAGATGTACAATTTTGTAGTACATTAATTTGATCTAAGTTTTAAGGTTTAGCTAACATTTGCGATTTAAGCATACAAAAATATGTTCGATACGACATCACATAACATGGGATTTTTTGGTATTTTTTAATACAATAACTTGTATGTGTTATACATATGAAACTTCCTCTTGAACCACTCTATCTATTACTGAAAACTAAATTAAAATCCATTGAGTGGTTTAAAAGATATAAGCGAATAAGCAACAGAAGCGACTTAATTTTATACTATGTAAAGATAAAATCCTCTTTAACTGACAACCCTGATAGCTGTATTGAGTACCGATCTGTTAGACGTATGAATAACTACGAAATGCGATGGGAATATGTAACACGACTCGTGCTGGGAATGTTCTTGTAACATAACATCGATGTTTTATATAATGGGATATCGATAATGTTGGCGACAACTTAATAACACTTTGAGGGTTGTTCGACATCGATATAGTTTCAAATTGATAGGTGTTAACATACTTCGTAGAGCATAATTTTCTTTAAATAGAAACTAGCTTAGTTGGTTCGATGGTTTCAAACTATAACGGACATAAATATTTAGTTTTGTATTAATAGTTTCACCAGATTACAGAAGCTCATGATATATTACAGCATTCTGATCTCATTAAATATAGAGAGTTGCTTTTTGCTGAATCAATCTAGTTTTAGCGTCGATGTTGATGGTTTTTGCGTAATAACCCGTAGATTGCCTTTTAACAAAAATAAACGTAGCCAAAATAATCAAATACATAAATAATTGCTAATAAACACACACAGTTTATAAAATACCACAAAAAAACTTAACGGCCTTCAACGCGACCTTCATCGTCAGTAACGGTCACTTTGTACATACATACAAAGCATCACGCCTCATTCCCATAGGGGTAGGCAGAGACAACATCCTTCCACTTGCCACGATCCTTGCATATCTCCTTCGCTTCTTTCAATCTCATTAAACCTTTCATACAAGTTCGTCGGTTTAGAGTACTCTTGACCTGGCCGTTATTTAAAATGTCCTGGATTTGGTCCAGGAACGTTCGCCTCGGTCTTCCCCTTCCAACTTTCGCATTCACTCTTGACTCATAAATCCTTTTTGTCAGTCTCCTTTCATTCATTCTCTCTACATGCCCAAACCATCTAAGCATACCTTTTTCAATTTTAGTCACTACGTCTTCTTTTATACCACAACGTTCTCTTATCACACTATTTCTCACTCTGTCACTCAGTTTTAATCCACTCATGCTTCTCAACGCTCTCATCTCTATCGCATTTATTTTAATTTTGGGATTCTTCTGCCATACCTAACTTTCACTACCATACATAAATGTTGGCACCAACACTCCAGCATGCACAGCCAGGCATTCTGGCATGCGGGGCTCTGCCAGAATGGACTTATGTTCCCTTACTACTCGTGGGAACGCAATGGTGATATTATCAAAATCCAAAAATGGCGGTGATGAGATTCGCAATCCATCACGTCACGTTCCTAATGGGAGCGAAAGGCGGGCTACCGAGAGCCGCTTTGGTCACTTTGTAACTGATTTAATTTAGTTTTTTCTATTGTCTGGTGTTATCTCTACGCATATTTCATTACGACAGTTACCGAGAAGTGAAAAAGATAGACATAAAATGACTTAAAAAGAAAGAGATGGTATATTTCTGATTGCACGAGTTGAGACAGAACTCTAGTATCATGTCAACTAGTAGGTAGTTTAAGGGTCAACCTATGATATTTTTTGTGTTTAGGTTTATTCATTCAATTTTGCATCCAATTCACGTGGCACCCATGTTCCACACTTTAGGATCTTTCCCATAGCATTTAAATGATCAAAAATTATTTGTTGTGAAACATCCAATATTGTCTGCAATTTGGCGTCTTCCAACTTCTTTGGTGGTCTTACACGTTCTTCATTTCTCACATCGAAAACATTCCCTTAGAACCTTTGAAACTATAAATTTCACTTTGATACTGATAGAGCAATATGACCATGTGCTTGAATAAGTATTCGATGGGACTCTGCAGCACTTGATCAGGTAAAGACTAAAGATTCCGAACTGTATCAATGAGTGGTGCAAGTTCATCTAATTGAACGTGATTCAATAACAGCCTTTTAAATTTACAAATATTTACATTCAGAATGACTTTGACTGCATAATGACATAATTTGATAAATGTAGTAATAAAATCGTCAAAATAACTATAACTTCAACATCAGGCGTCTGTTTCAGGAAATTGGGAGGCATGAGAATTAGGTTTGTTCTTCTCTTGTTTCTTTCAAAGCGTAGTCTGAAGTTGAATCAAGTAGATTGTTCGCATCAATCCTCTAGTGCTCTACTAAATGATGACAAGAGTATTGTTATATATGTGTGAGGTTGGGAGACAAGAGGATCAGATTTGCATTTCTTCGGCCTCTTCCCTAAGTATTCCAGGAGTTAATAAATTAGTATGATCATCAAAATGACTAAAACGTGACAATCAGTGGGCTGTTTTAGGAGGCAGCGAGGCAGAAGTGTCAGATTTGCTCTAAGTCTGTACATTTTCAAAGTATTCCAGTGTTATCTAGAATAATAAGTAAGTAGCAGCCCTTTTAACGTCCCACTGCTGGGCACAGGCCTCCTCACTTCTCATAGACCCACCACGCTGCTCCACTGCGGATTGGCAGGCATAGTACACAAGTGCACTCTCTATTCCTTCACTCTCATAGTCCGATGTGACGGGAATCCGACACGACCGGAGAGAGATCAGGCGCAGGACCGACGGCTTAACGTGCTCTCCGAGGCACGGGGGTGGATCACACCGCCAACTTCCCAACTTCGGGCAAATATTGAGAAAATCTTAATAGAAAACTCAATATTGATTTTTGAATTGGCCCGACCCAGGACTCGAACCCAGGACCTCAGGTCTGTAGTCGAACATGCTAACCACTAGACCAATGAGGCAGTCTCTGGAATAGTATAATGATCAAAATGTCTAAGCTGTCAAAATTAGTGGCCTGTTTAATGAGGTTGGGTGGCAGGACAATCAGGTATGGCCTTCTCCTGCTTCTTTCCTAAGTTTTCAATGACTTATTTGAAGTCGAATCAAGTAGATTGTTTCCCTCAATCCTCTGGTGCTCCACTAAATGATGACGAGGGTGTTGCTGGGTTTGTGTGAGTATTCTGGTTTGCCATCTATTCCCACACTCAGGATTAGATTTGGGTCTAATCAGGATGCCTAAAGGTATTTCCCAGCGTGAAAAAGGGCCAGCAATATATATTGAAGATATCCTCCTTAGATGGTTGTATAAACAAACAGTTTTTTATCCATCCTCAAAGGGCCCCGGTGTCATTACAAGTTGTCTTAAACCACTTACGAGAGGGTTTTCAATTTACTTTATTATCTATTTATTTATGCGTGATTTCCAAATGATGACTGATGACTGATGTTGACGAACAAAAAAGCTATGTGGCCTGCTTGATATTATTTAGTGGTGGAAATTTGATCCTAATTAATTTGGGTTATAAATGACTAATTTAAAGAATATTTTTTTATAGTAAGCAATTACCTGTTGAGCCTTTACTTTACTCAGACGTTATACATAAAACAAACTAATAATAATAATAATTGAGAGTTTTATTTCATTATGGTTTAACAGTTAAGTTAAAATAAAGGTGCATAAACTTAACCTAACTATAACGCTTGTGTAAACGTGTGTTCGTGTTTGTCTGTGTATGAGTTCTTAATATATATTTATGTCAGCTTTACCTGCGACTTCACCCGCGTAGAATAGTGTTTTTGGGTACCATTATTATATCCAACTAGTCTAAAAAATAAGCTTATATTTCTAAATGTGACGTTACTTCCAGCTATTACAATGTTTTTTTCGCAATAAAAGCCTTTGTCTATTTTGAGGCTTTAGACTATCTGTGTACTGGATTTAAATCACTTGTAGTAGCAGTAGTTTTATCGTAAAAGAGCGACAGAGTTACTTTCATATTTATAATATTACTAAGGATATATCCTTACAAATGAACTGTACTTACTAAACGGTTTACTGTACTTACTTAACGGTACTATGCCTTTATCACTAATATGTAGTGTGATTTTTCAGGAAGCTATACGTATATAATTTGTAAAAGTTTTGTTTCAATTAATTGAAATATATCGTTAATTGTACGAAGTTTCTAAACGCTGCCAAATCCCTTAGGTATATAACCAAACAATGCATGGTGAGATATACCTTGGAAAAGCTCTATTTTCCAGAGTGGTTTTAAACAAATATCATTTTTTCCAAACTATTTATATTATATTATAAACTATATTACTTCGGAACATTTTAATTATTTATCACTTAACTAATTTCATTACTTACTATTAAAAAACATAATTTAACTCTCTCATGTATCTTTACCAGTGTTTTTATATGGCTTCCCCGTGGTGGGGCGAACATCGGGAAAGATACACGAAAGAGCAGAGAGTGCTTCCGTTTCCTTTTTAACAATAATTGTACTACTTCCGCTTTAACAATATATCATCCCAATAAATTTATAATTGCTAACACTTGTTTATCGATAGATTGCCCGTATCAACTACTAGTTCGCATGATACGATAGTTCTGTCTCAACTCGGGCTATCAGAAACATAAGCATCTTTTACTTTTTAATTTATAATGTGTATTATCTATTTCGCTTCTTGGTATTGGCATGACAAAATATATGAAGTCATAACACCAGACAATAAAAAAACAAAGAATAAATCAGTTACAAAGTGACCGTTACTAACAGTGCGTTAGTCGCGTCACAGGTCGTTCACTTTATTGTGGTATTTTATAAACTGTGATATTATTTGTGTTTTTTTATTATATAAGTGATGTGAATAACAACGAACACCTTTTATGCAAGTTTAAATTTTTAAGATGAGCCTATAAATACAAGATGATCTCAAAGTTTAGCACAACATGACGCTACACCAGAGTCTTAATTCAATAAACAAAAGATAACTGGATACTAGTGGATAATTGGTAGTCTTTCATGAACATTTACGTCCCCAAAGGCACTTTAGCGTCATTCGATCCGCAGGGCAAGTGACGGTCTAAGGTTTATACATATATACATACCTAGCATCACGCCTCATTCCCATAGGGATAGGCAGAGACAACATCCTTCCACTTGCCCCGATCCTTGCATATCTCCTTTGCTTCTTTCATTCTCATTAAACCTTTCATACAAGTTCGTCGGTTTAGAGTACTCTTGACCTGACCCTTGTTTAAAATGTATTTGGTCCAGGAACGTTCGCATTGGTCTTCCCCTTCCAACTTTCGCATTCACTCTTAAATACTTTTTGTCAGTCTCCTTTCACTCATTCTCTCTACATGCCCAAACCATCTAAGCATACCTTTCTCAATTTTAGTCACTACGTCTTCTTTTATACCACAACGTTCTCTTATCACACTATTTCTTACTCTGTCACTCAGTTTTAATCCACTCATGCTTCTCAACGCTCTCATCTCTACCGCATTTATTTTACTTTTGTGATTCTTCTGCCATACCCAACTTTCACTACCATACATAAGTGTTGGCACCAACACTCCAGCATGCACTGCCAGTCTAGCCCTTTGAGACACCATCTGGCTATTCATAAAAGCATGCAGAGCACCATTTACCATATTCCCTGCATTCACTCTCCTTTCGATATCACTTTCACATGTTCCATCTTTTGTAAATTTAGATCCCAAGTATACAAATTCTTTCACCTCTTCCACTTGTTCCCCATCTATCAAAATATTGCCATTCATCATAGATTCATCTCGTTCAAAAAGCATAACTTTCGTTTTGTTTACATTCACTTTCATTCCTTTCCCTTTCAAAGCTTCATTCATAATATTTAGCATCTCCTGTAGCTCATTAGCGGATGACGCAAGTATTACTTGATCATCAGCGCAGAGTAAACATTTGATGACTAATTCATTCATTCTTAACCCATACTTAGTCAGACTTAGTTACAGAGAACCGTGATTCAATTTGGCTACTCCTCTGTATATTAGCAATATGTTTTCGTTTTTTTTTAGTTATACACCCCTCCATTGAATCTCTGTTCTAAGTATATGAGAATAGTGGTCCTGTGATTAGACGTATTATGTTTATAGCCCCGAATTGATGCAACATTAACCGGAATTAATAGGAGACGTTTATCTTAATACTAGTCTCCACAAAAGATTTAGCTGTTGTTATATTACAGACAATAAAAAAGGATAAACGTTATGATAATTTTGTCGTCGAGCAAAGCTTACGTCGTTCTGTTTGTTCATGATAAACTCAAAAACTACTGAACGGATTTTCATATAATTTTCACCAATAGATAGATTGGTTTTTAAGGAGGGTTTAGATATATAATTTATTAAGGTTTTGTATAAATTGCTTGATACAAAACAATAATTGTTGGTTGCGTAGGAGTAAATTAAGCCACCTGACAGATTACATTGAAAACGCTGCCTAATCCCTTCGAGATATAACAAAACAATGTATGGTGAAGTAATTTGTCTTTTACAGATCTATAAAAAAGTCCACAATAGTATATGTTTATCTCATAAGGATAACTCAGTATATTCATTTTAGTTTTAAAGAAATTTGTCGTGTACAAAATAATTGGAAAGTCATACAGAGGGATACAGTATTGGTCCTTATTAATTACATTACGCTAGTTATATTTGGCATTTTATGGATATTATTATCATCCTAAATACCATTTAATTTAAATGAATATCTTGGGAGATATCTTAAATATACCAAAAACGCGTGACAAAAATTTTACTCGACACGATTGTTCCTCGTGCTGTTATCCATATCTTCTACATTACTTCTATCATTAGATCACTATTTATTATACCTGTATAATAAAATACATTAAAAATACTTCAAAGTAAACTAAGATAGTAGATTTTATTTAAATCTAATCCAGATTTTAAAAGCATCAAAGTCTACAATAGTTCAGAATATCGTCTATTACTTGAGGGAAACCAAGTTGAATCGTTTAGTACAAATAGAATTAAATTTACCATTAAATTATGATTTTTATTACACACTCTATTAGTTATCACTTCATTTATATGTTATTAGTTTCATTACGAAATATATAGTTGGTCTTATCACCCCACGCTTTTAGGACCGTAACATTAACTATTCTCTCTAAAAGCGTGTTTTCTTTTCAATTTTAGTTGCATTAGCATCAAAAACCCTGGTTTAATTTTGCGATTTAATACATTGGCGTAACATTTTATTACTGAAGAAGTTTTTATTGGTACCACGAAATTATGGAGTGTGTTATTGAATCCAAGTTAGGTAAAAACTGCTCCAAAACAAACAAAATATAATTAATAGTCTCCGTATTTTCATATACATTCTAAATTAAATTTGGGCGTGATTAACTCACTTGAGGCGTTTTCTGTGTCCATCAATCATGGAGTTGGTCGCGAAGAGTGGAAGCTGTTCACTTCCTACATGCTCTATCTCTTTCTAACATGTGACATTTGGATTACGTTAGAGCGAGAGATACAATAGTATTTTGATAAGACGCCATAATATTACATTTTTCAGGGTTCACACGAAACCCCTCGGGTGCAGCGTCTTCAGAAGCGGTAATCAATTTTGTATACAAACGGCGGTTATTAATTGATTTTTTTTCACTCTAATGACCAAAAATAACATCTGCCAAATCAACAGGCAATCGTTAGCAGACGTGCCAAAATAATGTTTTAGGGTCATAACATTTTAGTACAGAGAATGCTTTCTGCACGTGCCATTCTTTTTCAAAATCATTAAACAAGAACATCGAGAGCTGATGAAGTTGATGATTGCCGAGGAAACGATATAAAACTGTAAAGATAATGACAGCCTAATAGTTATATTTTTTGATTGTAATCAAACAATCGTACAATCGTAAATCGTACAATTTTTATATTTTGACAGATTACGTCTCTCTCTCTCTCTCTCTCTCTCTCTCTCTCTCTCTCTCTCTCTCTCTCTCTCTCTCTGTGTGTGTGTGTGTGTGTGAGTGAAAGAGAGAGAGAGAGAGAGCAAGTGTGTATCTGTAACCATGTGTGTGTGTGTATATATAACTAATTGACAGGCATTTTTTTTCACGAGGGGGGAGGGGAATCTGCAAAAGATACCGGGCCTTTTCGGGGGAAAGGCCAGGTTAAATAGGATTATACCCACTAAAACTCCCTCGGTGGCCCTCCCCTGCACATGTAAGGCGACTCCAGGCTCTCCAAGGAACTTTCATCTGATGCCTCCCTTGTGCGATGTCTTACGCATCCCATGATCATTGAAGCTACATTCTTCTCAGGACTGTATGTTAAATAACGGTGGACACCCCTCTTTGACCGCTTGCAACCCCTCTGTCTGCAGGCTGGAGCAGTCCATGACTGCAAGGCAGCTATGTTAGGCAGCCTTGCGTCTCCGTCTCCGCGTTGGATCGGCCCACTCTCGCGCTCCCTCGGCGGTCTCCTTTTTAACCAAAATGGTTTCGAAAAGGAGACCTTCGCCCGCTAAGCATCGTATTTTGTTAGCATGGCCCCAATTACTGTTGGTGGTGAGAGGTGTTCCACAATCCAGTCTATTAAGGCACTCACTCATCACTCTTAATTTCACCAACTTTTCACTTTACTGTTTTTGTATAGTTTCGGAATATTAAGCCTTCATTTAATATTTTTTAGGCCTGTAAATAAACAAACTGTATAATCTACTTAAATGAAGATTGAAAGGATACTGGTTTACAGTTATAATTTACAATCTCGCGCTAGTCCATAGACCGATGAAGTTAGTTAGCCAGCTAGTAATATAAGATAGGAGAGACCTTGTATTTGATCGAGGCCCGATAAAACTTTATTTATACAGTCAATATAATAAATTTTAAAATGACAAGCGTATGAATTTGCATTACTAGATCGAGCAACGCAGTGGGACGTTGGCCCTATATCCATTCGACCTCTATAAATTTTATCGTCTACATTTGGACTCCCCATGACTCTATTTATTTATGAGGCGAGAACAAACAGCCTAATATGATAAATATACACCATAGGTAGTTTATCTGAAATTAGATTAGTTACAGCAATTTAAAATTTAAAATAGAATAGGGTGGGCTGCATTGATTAAATGTTCAACATTGGAAATAACTTCGATTACGTTAATAACAAAATTGTTATTGAAAAATTCGTTTTATTCAACAAACACATTTGCATTAGAAAGCTACGTTATCACTGAGTAACATAAGCTATATTTAGTAGAAAATTACTATAGAAATCATTAGAAATTCCTATTAAAACCAACCGAAGGTGTAAAAAAATTAGCCATAAAATGTCTTTCATCGCATACGCTGTGAAGAGTATTGATGATAGGACAAAAAATGTTCGACAATATTATAGAATATATCAATATCTACAAAAAACTTCATGAGACTATATGTCTAACTATTGTAGTTACGTCACTATAACTACGTTTTTACATTTAACAAATTGATAGAAATGCCGCTCAAAATCAGACCGTGTTATCCATACCATTTATAAATTTTTATCCAAATAAATACTTTAATATTCAAGACTGTCTCAATACCTGATGATTACTTTTTGAATTATTGAAATCGGATATTCCGTTCAAAAGATATCATGAAATTAGAATAAAAAGACATGCCGGCGGCGGCCGCCACGCAGCGCATCAAGTAACTAACTCGACGAGAGAGGGGCAGTGCGGGAGAAGGGGCTGCACCATTATGAACTAGGTATCCTTACGCAGTGGACGCAAGCGACATTGAATATTTCCAGTTTTTTTAACACATTTTTATGCTTCACTTCAAAAGTTCTTTTCTGAGCTACTTAGTTTTAGTATTAGGAATCATACTTTTTCATAATATTTGTCAATTCATGACTGTTTTAATTATCATGCTTATAACTTAAATATGTGTACCTATTTATGGCTACGCGTGCGAAGCCGGGACGGGCCACTAATTTAATATAAAATGCTATTTCGTCTAAATAATATCAGCATTTTCTTGTGGCGGGCGATCCCCCTTGGGAGTTGAAGGTGGACGTTCCTCGCAGCTTTTTACCAGCAGTCATTGCTGATAGAGCCGTGATCCAAGCATGGAAAGACGACCTCGGGTCCCAACTGCCGGTGGGGCCATAATAGCCGCACTCCGCCCTTACTTGGAGCAATGGTTGGGTAGACGACAAGGAGTGCTTTCCTACCGTTTGGTGCAGGTGCAAACCGGTCACTGCTGCACTGGAAAATACCTGCACCAAATTGTTGTCTGTGAGCCATCGGCCACTTGCCACGAGTGTGGTGCTCCTGTGGACACAGCACATCACACGGTGGCTGAATGTCCTACTTGAGGACCTCAGAGTCATCTTCTGACGTCGCAGATCGGTGCAGACCCCTCGCTGGCAAGTATGATAGGTAAAATGCTTGTCAACATGCGGGCCTGGAATGCTTTTGCCACCTTTTGCAAAACTATCATTTCGGTAAAGAAGGCACAGCAACGAAAGAGGGCGAATGCTAGACTTTTGAGGTCACTTCATTCGGAGGGGCCAGAGTGGAATGCCACCTCGAACTTCTGGTCCATCCATTCCCAAATGACGGGGCTACGCTGGGTTTTAGTTGATATTCTGGTCCTACCAACGAGTCCCACACTAAATGCATTTCCCAGCGATAAAAAAAACATGAAAGGCATTGCTGGAGCAATGAATCTTACTTTCTACTTCTTTCTTCCACTGCAATCATTTGATATGCAGGGATATTTGTAAAAGATAGATAGTACAGTAGTTCAAGGAATACTAATAATATGTCATCGATTATAGCAATCTGTGTATCAAAACCGATGTATAATCAAATATAAATAATTCCAGGAAATAATAATGGACAATCTAATTAAGAAAACCAAAAGCTTTGAAACTAATATTTGCATTAGAAGTAAGACAACACTTTAATATAATTAAATAAGCAACATTATCACTGGATCAATTGTTTTGGATATTCAAATTAACCATCGAATATATATTAGAATAGCTAAACTGTGTAAATTCGTCTACACCACACAAAAGGGTCAACAAACTTGATTGCCATAAAGCAGGTTATAGTGAGTAAATCTTAAAAGATAGACATATGCTACCTTAAACTTTTTTTTAGGATATCATAAGGAGACCAATTCTGTCATAGATGATTATTCCGTAACTTTATCTGTTTACGCAAATCAAGCAACGGAAGCTTACAAACGGAAAAAAATTTCCCAGTTTTTGCAACATTTTTCATTAATGCTAATCACATATCAGTCGTAACACAATGTTATATAACTTATATGCTTTGTAGATAAATGATCTATATATTACTAAAAGAATTTTTCAATTCGAACTAGTAATTTCTGAGATATGTGCCTTCAAACCAACACATCAGCCTCACAACTGTAAAGATCTATGAGAACGTATTTTGAGGATAATTAACATATTACAAATTCATACAAATAAATAGAATAAATTGTACTGCATTTTTTTTATTTCAATTAACATTGTTTCATTTAATACTAAGCAGATTTTGATAGGAACTTTGCTTTTAAGATAACATCGCGAGGAACAGTCAGTTTTATTATATATAGTTTATTTAAAACATTCCACGAAAATATGGATGGGAATTTTGTATTTTACGTTCGTATTGGAATGTTTTCCCACAGAAGTCAAATAATTTAAATAAATTTAATATATACAAAACAAACGAGAGTTTATTGCGAAAAAACGAAATATCTATGTCCAAATCTAAATAAAGAAGGCGATCCGAGAGATAAATAGATGAATTTGGTCGATAGGCAAATATTAGTTATGTATATTTTAAATTCTGTATTGTTATCCAAATTTTATTGATTTCGGTCCATCATCGTGTCCGCGGTTGAGCTGAACAAAGCTGATAAGCAAATTGATTTGAACGTTAGACTTTTCATGTAAATCTTAGGGCGAATGCACAAAATCCAAGAAGTTCCTTATTCGATTAAGCTCAAAAACTCTTTGGGATCCTCATTAGTCTTACTATCGGTTCCGAAAGTTGATACTTCTGAGCAAAAACCGGCAAGAAAGACTGTACTGTAAATTTACATTAAGGGGGCCATTAGTAACTGGAATAAAATCCAGTTTTTAGAGAACACTATTATAAGAATAAAATTGTCTTTATTCCAGCAACAAAGGCTCACTTGTGTTAGTAAATACATCACTTATAACATTCATAACTTATTCCTTATCCAACCTAAATTTAATTACAATAATATTAACAAAAAAATAATTCCTATACTATTAAACTCCCACTTTACTATCCAGCCTAAACTGCAGCTTGAGGAATTGGTGGTAAAGAGGAGTCCATCTTTTCAATAAACATCCTCAAGATACTGTTTGTGCTGGAAGGTAACCTTGTCAACAAAGACACCAGCCTTTTTCTTTGCAGGGCAAAGTAATCATCCATCCTCACCTCAGTTTATTGTATTGAACCCTAAAAGTGTCCAGTGCGTTTTGGGTGTAATTAGTCCAAAGGGTAGACTACAATAGAGAAGCATATGAGTAGATGGTTTGGGCAGGTAGAGAAAATAAATGAAAGGAGGCTGACAAAAAGAATTTATGAATCAAGATTGAATAAGAAAGTTGGAAGGGGAAGACCAAGGCGAACGTTCCTGGACTAAATTCAGGACATTTTAAATAAGGGCCAGGTCAAGAGTACTCTAAACCGACGAACTTGTATGAAAGGTTTAATGAGAATGAAAGAAGCGAAGGAGATATGCAAGGGTCGTGGCAAGTGGAAGGACGTGGTCACTGCCAACCCCGAAAGGAATGAGGCGTGATGCTATGTAGTAGTCTGTCGTTTAGTAAGAAATCTACCATCGGTTTGAAAAGTTATTTCCACTAAGAAGAAACTGGCAAGAAACTCAGCGGTTACTCTTTTAAATACAGTTGTTACTATGTAAATGTTTTCATGGCTTAAATAATCTTCAACATTTGGAGTGTTGCTATGCATGTGTGCAGTTATTTTACGAGTGGGAAGTTTTTACAAGGATAATTGATGGTATGATGAGGAATCGTTAAGTAGTATTATATTACCAACATGAGTCTTCACTTTATGCACTTATAAAAAAGCTCTTTTTAATTTGTCTGTGTTTGCCACGCCGTCTACCAAGGAGGCTACCAGTAATCACCAAGGCCCATAGATGGTGATGGAAGCTTCGACCACTGTCGACGGTGGGAGGAATCCGTCGGGGAGAATCCCACCTAGGGGATCGAAAAGATGTGATCGGCACCTACTTTAATCCCGTTCGCCGGTCTCCTCGGGCGGTGACGCCTCATGGCAGGTGGCTGTTCACCAAGGGGTGTTTTTGTGATCGTGTAGTGTATGCTATGTGTATGTACCTGCAAGGCGACACGGAGGCTCCTATCGGCCACGCCAGTCTTCCGCAATCCAATCTAAAGCGCTCCTGTACACAGGCACAGAAATGTCCAAGACTAAGGCACACGTAGGCCGGAAGAAACTGTGAACGCGTGGACCTGCTGCTGTTTGTGTTACTCGTGGAAGAGGGGCACACTTTTCGGTCCTTAACGCGCTGTCTTCACCAATCGCAATCACAAAACCAAACGCGCGGAAACTACACCTTTCCACCAAAAAACACGAGGCACAGAACTTTTCTCGCCCCTACACTCCGAATGCGACGCCTCATTGACAGACAGTGTTGTCGTTGGGTTCATCGCCCGGGCATCTTTCCTCGCATCGGGCATTCAGTAAAGGCCCGGTACTCTTTTTTGCCTGGGCTACGGGCTGGATCCATCCTGGTCAATTCGGAGGGGTGAGTGTTGCTGCTACCGCGTCATCTTCGCCGCTATCATCTACGGCTGGTGGTGGTGACAGCAGGAGCTCACGAGGCAGAAGACGCCCAGTGTTTGCCGTTCTTTGGTACTGGCTGGCAATGCCGTGGAGATGTGTGTGCGGAGAGATATCCGCCAGGCGGAACATACTCCTCGCAAGTTGGCGGATGAACACCTCCACGGTGGGCGTCCTGGTATCACGATGGATAACGTCGTTCCTGACGTACCTGGGAGCTCCTACTATCAGACGTAGGCACTTGTTCTGCAGGACCTGCAGTCTTTTTCTCTGATATCTGAGCAGATGGAGTACCAGGCAGGGGATCAGTCTAGAGCGGACGTAGGCTCTGTAAACCTTCAGTTAGGCTTTTACTGGGAGACTTGAGGTAAAGAGCGGCCATAGCAGGGACCGGGCCGCCGCAGCCTGACCCACGACGTGGGTCACCGTGTCCGCCAAGCGCAGCCCGCGGTCTATGCGGCACCCCAAGTAGCGACAACGTCACAGAATAACAACATTTTAGCGTCATTACAGAAGGTGCGAACAGGCTGAGTCTTAATTATTGAGTAGCTACGCCTGTGGCTATTTATCACCCTAAAATTTGCGTTCTAATACATAAGAGGTATATTACCTTTCGTCTTAAAATGTAAAAGGTATACCATCAGGTGAGATTAGCGCCAAGCGCTAAGCAGTCACCTATAATGAGAAGGAAGGCATATTATACAGAACAATATTAAAAGTATAAACATATGCTTGTAAAGATGAATATAACTCGTAAATTAATTATTGAAGAAGTACGTGAAAGGTAAATGTTACACAATATACCTACAAAAACAATGTTTTTAAGAGTAACTGTTGAGTTTCTTGCTGATTTCTATTCAGTTCAACCAACTTTTAGAAACGGTGCTAGATTTGTTGCCATTAGACAAACTATAGACGATTCAGATGAATTTTATGTGCCTACTTGAATAAATGAACTTAACCCAAAAAGCTTATATACAATATAATTATTTCAACTGCAAAAATATTTTTAAACCGTAACTACTAACGATGGAAATTTAAAGAAAATACATTTGTTATACATGTCAAAGTGACAGAAGCAGAAACCAAAAAAAAAAGCGCCATTTACACGATAACTTGTATGTTAAAAAATATATATGTTTGACGATAATTAAATAGTAAATAACGATATTTGTGTAATCATTGAAAATTGTTTCTTCGGTTACTTATCTTTTATTAGTTAATCTGTTCGAACGCAAAACAAAAATAATTAAAAGTGTGTGCGTGCAAAGTACACGTGTCAGGAATGAAACTTCTTTGGCAAACTAATTTTTAAGTCGTTTTTATATTTATACAAATCTAAAACTGATTTGGGACATGAATTTAATTGTTATACCACGTGTTTTTTCTCAAAATTTAGAAAAGATAATTTATAAAATATTTTGTGTGGCAAACGTGTGGCAAATTAAAATGGCACATATTATTTGTAAATATTAAAACTACCTTCAAACGAATCAGCATAAAAACGCTGCATATCTTCGTGACACTAATCACGCCACTAATCACGCGACTGCCTCATTGGTCTAGTGGTTAGCATGTTCGACTACAGACATGAGGTCCTGGGTTCGAGTCCCGGGTCGGGCCAATTCAAAAATCAATATTGAGTTTTCTATTAAGATTTTCTCAATATTTGCCCGAAGTTGGGAAGTTGGCGGTGTGATCCACCCCCGTGCCTCGGAGAGCACGTTAAGCCGTCGGTCCTGCGCCTGATCTCTCTCCGGTCGTGTCGGATTCCCGTCACATCGGACTATGAGAGTGAAGGAATAGAGAGTGCACTTGTGCACTATGCCTGCCAATCCGCACTAGAGCAGCGTGGTGGGTCTATGCTCTAAAAACCCTCGCTCTTCGGAGTGAGGAGGCCTGTGCCCAGTAGTGGGACGTTAATGGGCTGCTACTTACTTACTTACTTACTAATCACGCGTTTCATCCGCAAAAATTTTATTCTCATACGCTTAAAGTTTCGCTTCAATAACTTTGGTTACAGTCAACCGCAGTTTAGTTTATTTTCACGAATATGATTTTTACAATATTTTGCCAGTTAAAGAATATTTAGACTACAAAAATATAAACAAGTTAGATTTATGTTGTTTAATTTCAAAATTCCCGCGTAATTCGAACGCGACCAAAAATGACAACTGTCAGAGTGACAGAAGTGAAAATCAAAAAGCGCGCCGTGTTAGCGATTAACCTATTTTGAGGTTAAAAAAGTAATGTTAATTTAAATACCTAAATGTACATAAAAGTGACGATATTTGTGTTATCTTTGAATGTTGTGTCTTTGTTTTATCACTCATTTTATTGGGACGTGAAACAATAAATAAAAAGTGAAGTGTTGTTAACTTTTCAACCTGTTGGACTTGGATTCACGTGAGTACCCGTTAAAACAGTTTATTAAATATAAGTTTTACGCAAAATTTTCTTAGCTAATGTGATTTATTTGTGTTAAATGTTGTCTTGGATTATGCAGTGTTCAAAAAGTGTGCCAATGTGCATTTAGCTTTGCGAGAGTCCGTCAGCCATCTTACATTTCCTTAAATCAAACCCGGGCCTCGGAGAGGATCCCGTTTTGCATCCGTTCGTACATCAAGATTGCTATCGAAGATAGATTTACAAGAACTGTCCTCGACTCCCTTTCGAATTGATGCAAAAGAGTTATTTGTTTATATCAATTGTTCAGTGGACGATATTACTTGTGACAATGACGTTTAATCTTTATCTTCACTAAAACATGAAGCTGAAGAGCCCGTCTGTAATTTATTCTAAATAATTAAGTAATTGGGGTGTAAGCTGGTGGATACGTAACGAGAGCGTTGCGAGAGGTTATACATACATACATAGCATCACGCCTCATTCCCATAGGGGTAGGCAGTGACAATATCCTTCCACTTGCCACGATCCTTGCATATCTTCTTCGCTTGGGTCATTCTCATTAAACCTTTCATACAAGTTCGTCGGTTAAGAGTACTCTTGACCTGGCCGTTATTTAAAATGTCCTGGATTTGGTCCAGGAACGTTCGCCTCCTTTTTGTCAGTCTCCATTCATTCATTCTCTCTACATGCCCAAACCATCTAAGCATACCTTTTTCAATTTTAGTCACAACGTCTTCTTTTATACCACAACGTTCTCTTATCACTCAGTTTTAATCCACTCATGCTTCTCAACGCTCTCATCTCTACCGCATTTATTTTACTTTTGTGATTCTTCTGCCATACCTAACTTTCACTACCATACATAAGTGTTGGCACCAACGCTCCAGCATGCACAGCCAGTCTAGCCCTTTGAGACATAATTTTTTTACAAAATCCACGGCAAGTATAAAAAGTAATTCAAAAGCAAATCAAATGTCATTAAGCCCAATTAATCAAACAGACTGTGCGTGCGTATATATGTGTAAGTTTGTGTGTCTGTGTGTATCTGTGTGCCATGAAATATGTACATATATACATAGCATCACGCCTCATTCCGTTCGAGGTAAGGAGAGACCACGACCTTTTACTAGCCAAGATCCTTGCATATCTCCTTTGCTTCACTCATTCTCACTTTTCATACAAGCCTGGATTTGGTCTAGGAACGTTCGTCTTGGTTTCCTCCTTTCAATTTTGATTTCACTTATAAATCCTTTTTGTTAGTCTTCATTGAATCTCTCTGCATGCCCAAACCATCTAAGCATACCTTTCTCAATTTTCGTCACTACATCTACTGTTATACCACAACGTTCCCTTATCACAGTATTTCTTACTCTGTCACTCAGTTTTACTCCATTCATACTTCTCAACGCTCTCCTCTCTACCGCATTTATTTTACTTTTGTGATTCTTCTGCCATACCCAACTTTCACTACCATACATAAGTGTTCGCACCAACACTCCAGCATGCACAGCCAGTCTAGCCCTTTGAGACACCATCTGGCTTTTGATAAAGGCATAAATAAAAGATGTGCGTAATAAAAATTTAAGCTACCAATTTATTAATTCATATAATTGCTATTCATTCCTTTTAAAGTTTAGAACCAAACACAAAGCAAAATTTGGCTTTATTCTTTGCCATGTCTTAACGAAATTCTTAAAAATCCACCATTATTGTATATTTTCTAATATTTCCTAAAAACGTAGAAGTATGTTGGCATATCTTTACTTTTACTCTTAAATCTATACATAGTTAACATTCAAATATATTAAAAATTACGGCGTTATCAAAGGGAACAAATAATACCAGTATAGTGTATTTAATCTCTCCGCTGTCCACACCCACGGGTGGGCTGTCTCCCGCTAAGATTTAGATCACAAACTAGTTTAGGCCTGCGATCATTTTGTATCGTAAACAAATTATATCAATTTAAAGTGAAACCGACCTTGTTAGTGTTGGACGTTCAAAATATTTTCTAATTTAAGTAAGAATGTTAGGATTCGAGTATTTATATATCATTCTTAAAGCCAAGTAAATTTCAATTAGTATTAGTTACGTTAACAGAGGTTCAAGGTTCAATTATCGTCGAGGTAAAAATAAGGAAACTGTATTTTCAATTTATCTAAATCAAGATGGCAAAGACTCTCGAAGAGCTCAATATAATGTTTGACGACCTCAGTAGAGTTTATCAACAGGTGGGCCTAAAAATGAACATGGATAACAGGAAAGTTATGTCTAATATCCATGTTCCGCTCCGCCCAGTCATCGTTGAGAACTCGACAATCGAAATTATTGACGAGTATACATACCTGGGACACATAGTCTAGCTAGGTGGGTCCAATTTCGAGAAAGAGGTCAACCGCCGAATCCAACTCGGTTGGGCAGCGATCGGGAAGTTCCGGAAGACTTTTTCGTCCTATATCCCTCAGTGCCTGAAGACTAAAGTCTTCGAACAGTGCGTGTTGCCAGTGCTTACCTACGGATCCGAAGCGTGGTCGCTGACTATGGACCTTATACGAAAGCTCAGAGTTACTCAGCGTGCGATGGAGTGGGCTATGCTCGGAGTTCCTGGAGAACCTGGAGTGGTAATGGCCGGGGCACTTAGTCCGACGGACCGATGGACGTTGGGGTTCGAAGGGTCTTAAGTGGCACAGTGTAGGGAGACACCCTACAAGGTGGACCGACGACATAAAGAGGATCGCTGGCAGCCACTAGAGCCAGGCGGCGCAAGATCGAGCCGTGTGGACGTCATCACGTGAGACCTATGTCCAGCAGTGGACGTCCATAGGTTGATGGGAGGCAATGGCTCTTTATTTCCCCCAAAGCAAAGACGTGTCGATAAGCAAATAATTTGCATTCCAGTAACATTAATAAATAGATACATCTATTGTACACTACAAAAGTTGTGTGGTCTTATTGCTAAATAGCGATGTCTTCTGGACAACCTGTGGTTAAGGAGACTGTTATAGAAAGAAGAGAAAAAGTAGGCGGTGTTACAAAAATGTTGTATATAAAAATGATCGGCTGTTTGTTAGTCTCCTTAAAACTCCTGAGCGGCTGGACTAATTTGGCTAATTTTTGTTTTGAATTATTTACGGAAGTCCAGGGAAGGTGCCAAAGTTCACTAAATATAAAAGGAATATAGTAATAATAACAATTTCGCTTTACCTTACAAACTATTCCCTCCTGTAAAATATTTGATGTCCGTTTCGTCGTTCAGAAATCAAATTAAATTTAAAGGAACGCTTTTATTTTTGAAGTGAAACTTCTTTAGGCGCCTGAGGGTAACATTTTTACTGATAAAACGCGTGATTAGCGTCACGAGCTGTGCAACGATTTTTATGCTAATTTGCCTCGAGTTATTTAATAAATTAATATACCAAAAAACACTTAATAATTTTATTAATAATTCGTCATTTGAGATTTCAGTAAATTATTTGTGTTAATTTTCGAAACTTTTAATATTTTAATTACAATTAAACACCTAACATATCTTTTTCTCTAAGTCTTGGAAATATGAAGTTTTAGATTTGTATAAATATAAACAAGACTTGAAAATTAGTTTGCCAAGGAAGTTTCCCTTCTGACGTTTGACATTGACAACCGCCAATTTCTGAACGCAGCTATAATATTTGACGGAGTTTGGCGCGAAAATGTTGAAACGAGTTTTTTTGTTGCGGTTATGTTTTGACCACATTTGTTACTAAGATAGTAACATGCTGCATTTATCATTCAGCTTTTTATATATTGATTCTGAGGCTATCATATTTGAAGATAATACTTGACTCTTTATAAGTAGATACCATCATTACTTCTATAGATCTCAAAAGCTGTTGTAAAATTAACGCTTTTCAAAATTATACTGTCAAATATTTTATATTAGTTACGGTTTGTCAGTCCGTTTATCCTTTCGTTTATCAACAAAGCAGTTTCCGGGTTGCGAATACATCTCAATCAGTGGATGCAGGAAGTGAACATGCTTCATTAGTCGTATATGATATTACTTTGTTATTATACCCTTTGATGTGCCGACAATAACCCTTTTAGATGTACTTTCTGTTATGCATTGAAATATTGAAAGGTTTTTATGCTAGGTTTTTAAATAACTGGTATAATTACTATGTTAAGAGAGGTTGGAGTTTTTAGGTGGTATATTTTTTGCTATTATTATCTTTTGATATGTTTGTTATAAACATATTTACGTAAAGTTTATCATTATTTAGAATTTAAATTGCTATCTGCAACAGGTTACCCATAGGGGTAGGCAGAGACAACATCCTTCCACTTGCCACGATCCTTGCATATCTCCTTCGCTTCTTTCATTCTCATTAAACCTTTCATACAAGTTCGTCGGTTTAGAGTACTCTTGACCTGGCCGTTATTTAAAATGTCCTGGATTTGGTCCAGGAACGTTCGCCTTGGTCTTCCCCTTCCAACTTTCGCATTCACTCTTGACTCATAAATCCTTTTTGTCAGTCTCCTTTCATTCATTCTCTCTAAATGCCCAAACCATCTAAGCATACCTTTCTCGATTTTAGTCACTACGTCTTCATTTATACTACAACGTTCTCTTATCACACTATTTCTTACTTTGTCACTCAGTTGTAATCCACACATACTTCATGTGATTCTTCTGCCATACCCAACTTTCCCTATCATACATAAGTGTTGGCACCAGCACTCCAGCATGCACTGCCAGTCTAGCCCTTTGAGACACCATCTGGCTATTCATAAAGGCGTGCAGAACACCATTTACCATATTCCCTGCATTCACTCTCCTTTCAATATCACTTTCACATGTTTCATCTTTTGTAAATTTAGATCCCAAGTATACAAATTTTTTCACCTCTTCCACTTGTTCCCCATCTATAAAAATATTGCCATTCATCATAGAGTCATCTCTTTAGTTAGCCTGGTAAAAGATAATTGATATCTTACATGTTGTATCCAACAATATAGTTAAACGGAAGGCCAAATAACTGCGACTTAATTTAAACTAATGCAGTTGTCATGAACATATTTAATAATTGACTAATAAACACAGCATTATACGTAAATGCAAATTATTTAGCAGTTAAAGCCACAGATAGACAGTTATTTTACCGTTTATAATATTAGGAATGGACGTTTTTTTTAAACTTCGCAAATCCTTTTTTCGCATCAAAAAGTAGCCTTTGTTCTTGCTCAGGTTCTAGACTATCTGTGTAACAAATTTCATTTAAATTGATTTAATAACCTGGCGTGAAAGCGACAGATAGACAGAGTTTTTGTACACCCTTGGGGGTAAGTTTAAATTTAAGCCTCAAGGATGTAACTCTCAACTTCTAGCTCTAATAATGATGATTCTTCCTTTATTTGCGCATTAAAAAGTAGTCTATGTCCTTTCTGAGAATCTAGACTATCACTATAACAAATTTCTTTTAAATCGGTTCAATAGTTTTGGTGTGTAAGAGCAACAGCGTTACTTTCGCATTTATATTAGTGAGGATTATTTAGATTCATATAATTACCGGTGTTAAATGTAATATTACGCCAATGAGGACGGTAACTTAATAACAGGATTTTGGAATAAGGTAAGTAGGAGAACATTAACGTCCCACTGTTAGGCACAGGCCTCCTCACTTGCATAAGAGAGGGTTTTTAAAGCATAGACCCACCACGATTCTCCACTGCGTATTGGCAAGTGCACTCTCTGTTCCTTCACTCTTATAGTCCGGCAATGCGACACGACTGGAGAGAGATCAGGCGCAGGACCGACGGCGCTTAACGTGTTCTCCGAGGCACGAGGGTGGATCACACCGCCAACTTCCCAACTTCGGAGAAATATTAAGAAAACCTTAATAGAAAGCTCAGTATTGGTTTTTGGATTGGCCCGACCCGGGACTCGAACCCAGGACCTCATGTCTGTAGTCGAACATGCTAAGCGCTAGAGCAATGAGGCAGGATTTTGGAATAAGTAAATAGGTAAGTGGCAGCCCATTAACGTCCCACTACTAGGCACAGGCCTCCTAACTCCGAGGAGCGAGGGTTTTTAGAGCATAGACCCGCCACGCTGCTCCACTCCGGATTGGCATGCATAGTGCACAAGCGCACTCTCTATTCTTTCACTCTCATAGTCCGATGTGACGGGAATCCGACAAGACCGGAGAGAGATCAGGCGCAGGACCGACGGCTTAACGTACTCTCCGAGGCACGAGGGTGGTTCACACCGCCAACTTCCCAACTTCGGAGAAATATTGAGAAAACCTTAATAGAAAGCTCAATATTGTTTTTTGAATTGGCCCGGGCCTCGAACCTAGCTAACCGCTAGACCTGGGAGGTAGGATTTTGGAATACCCGAGTAATTTTGCGGAGAATAGCTACTCTAAGATATCGTTAAGTTTAAGGTACATTTCAAAATAAAAAGCCGCCCAAAGAAATCAGATCCGAAATATAAATGAATCCAATCAGGTGTATCAAAATAATGTATTGCCAAGAGTCTTCAATTGACGATCGCCGTCAATTTATACGCAACGTCGGGCAACATCGTCAGTCTAGTTCTGTCCCATACTTTTTGTTCGCTTAAATGATGTCTTTATAGTGCGGTGTCGTGTTATCGTCGACCACCATCTGGATTCCCGAGTGATCGAGTCCCCGTCTCACTAATTTGTACCTGCCTTTATTCAAAATGCTTTAAGGACACTTTAATATTAACAAGTTCAACTTTGCTTTTAGGTATTCTATCTATCCTCTGTCGCATTTACCTGTATGTTAACAAAGTAAAAAGTAGCAGCCCACTAACGTCCCACTGCTGGGCACAGGCCTCCTCTCTCATATGAGAGAGGGTTTTCAGAGCATAGACCCACCACGCTGCTCCACTGCGGATTGGCAGGCATAGTACACAAAGTGTACACAAATATTGCGAAAATCTTAATAGTACTAAAACTCAATATCGATTTCGAACTAGTCCGACTCGGGATACGAAACCAGTACCTCATGTCTGTAGTCGAGCATGCTAACCACTAGACCAATGAAGCAGTCAGTCAACAAAGTAACTAAAGTATTTTAATCACTAGGCAATAACCTATTTTATTAACTTACATCCGGGAGTACTAAAACCCAGCGGAACCCTCTTCGTCTAGGTGTTGGGATCCAGACGTCCGCTAACACATTCAGCTCTGCCGCCCCGGATAAATCCGACTTAAGGGCTTAGTTTAGTTGAGGGAGAGCAGGCTAGCAAAATTGCGCCTAACTCTCCTCCATCGAGAGGGAGTAGCGTCTGCAATAACCTCCCTTTGCCTGTTTAGTGACTCCTGCTGCAAAATGACAGCCTCGCACGGACGTCACTGCTCTCCAACCTGCCTCATAGCCAATTATAGCACCTACAATGCTGGGGAGTGAGAGGTCACTCCCAATCAGCGATGTCAACATGTGACGCTGTGGTCCCCAAGCCTGACAATGTGCTACTGTGTGGTGCGCAGTGTCGACGGCGGACCCACAAATACAGCAGGCGTCTCTTCGCAGCGTATATTCTGGTGCAGATACTTGCCGAAGATGCCACATCTGTAGATGGAGACCCGAGGTCCTCCTTCCACAATTCAATCAGGGTCCTGTCGGATGTGATCCTGATTCTCTGAACTTCTTCAGCACCAGGCCGTTCGCCTCTGTTCTTTGCAGCTGCCTGACAATGATAGGCGGCCGCCAGAACCTTCACCCTGAGCTCCCAGGGGGGATTTCCCGCAAGAAAAGTCGCTGCCGTCCATGACACAGTACGGTATCCTCTCCTCGAATTGCCCGAATCGCTATCACTCGCTGCGTTCTTCGCAGTAGGATTTTGTACGCAGGGGTTGGATCTTTTGCCTATGAACTTTTATGTAGATCGATAAAAGACAAATTATTCTACGTATACTATACGTTGTTTTGTATCTTTAATGGATTTCTATAAAAGCGATCAGATGGCTGACGGACAACAATTATGATCAAGTATAATAATATACACAAAATATAGACAAATTATATAAGTCGGAGGGGGGTAGTCTGTGGAACGCTGGCGCCATCTATCTATCGGAGTGGGACATAGTCAATAATTAACAATCCGGCGCACGTCTCTCCAGTTCTTAGGTGACGGTCCGCCAGAGCGGTCGACTATTGAAACTGTCGCGTTCCTAGCTATTATTGTTAATGTTTTTGTGTAAATTGTTACCGGTAACATTAAGTGATTGGACATTATAATCTGAGTTAATTAAAAACGCCCACAGTATGGAAATTGATGTGATTTATGATTGATTGATATGATTATGGATGCCATTAATTACGATATCGGCGGAGAATCTTAGGCACCCATGCTTTATGCTTTCCTTCTCTCTTATTCTCCGACATATATATATGTCGGAGAATAAGAGAGAACGGAGAAACATAAAACACAGGGGCGTAAGGTTCTCTGCCGACATCGTTATTAATTAGATCCATTACTTAATTTCTTATTCTGTGGGCGTTCATGGGTATTGTTGGTGCAATCAAACACTGTATTAATTAACTCGGTTTATAATGTTCAATCACTTAATGTTCCCGATATCAATTTACACAAACTCATTAACACTAATAGCTAGGAACGCGACAGTTTCAACAGTTGACTGTTCCGATCGAGCGCTACTCGACAACTGTCGAGTGACTCCCGCCGGACTGCCACCATTGACTCTGTCCACGCCGATAGATGGCGCCAGCGTTCCACAATTATCTGCCCTCCGACATATATATCTTGTTTATACTTCTACAAATCTAAAACTTTCGATTTCCGCTAAACCTCCACGAGAATATCTTGTTCCGATCGGCCAATCCTGACCACACCTTCAACAAAAATCATTAAACTAATAGCTAGAGCTAAGCATTTTGTTATTGAACGTGAATCCTTATATCCTCCACGCTACTTACAAATTTAATTCCTAATTTTGGTAACAATATCTAAACCTACCACCTCACTTGTTAATGACGCATTTCGTTATAGAACCTGAACCTTCACAGCCTGCACCCGCACTACATACAAAATTAATTTCTANGGATTTTCCTAAATTCTTTTTTCTGGTAAATCTAATGAACTGACATTTATCTATATTGAGTACCATTAGATTACGATCGCACCAATCTACCAAGTTATCTAAGTCCCTCTGTAATAACAAGGAATCTAATGAGGTATTGATAATTCGGGATATTTTTAAATCATCAGCAAACAAAAAACTATCACTATATTTGAAACAATTTGGCAAATCATTAATGAAGATATTAAATAAGATCGGACCTAAATGTGATCCCTGAGGGACGCCCGATGTAGATAAATACGGGCTCGAAGCATAACCATTTACTACAACAATGGACATTCTATGCTCTAGGTATGAGGCAAACCAGTTTAAGAGATTATCTTTAATCCCTATTATCTTCAGCTTGCGCAACAGTATTTCATGGTTTACCCTATCAAATGCCTTGCTAAAGTCGGTATATACCACATCGACTGAGGATTTGGAATCCACAGCGGAGCATAAAGAATCCACGAAATTTACCAAATTAGTACAAGTAGACCTGTTCTTCAAGAATCCATGCTGGTGTTCAGATATACGATGCTTTAAACTCCAAACCAAGTGTTCACATATAATACTCTCTAACAATTTCCCTAACACAGGTAAGATGGATATAGGCCTATAATTTTCAATAAGTTATTTATTGCCAGACTTAAATATGGGTACTATCTTGGCCGTTTTCCATTCCGAGGGAAACACACCACATTTGAGGGACATTAGAAAAATTAAGTGAAGAGGGAGAGACAAAGGGTCAGCTAACCGAGTAAAAAATAAAGCTGGTATTTCATCACTTCCCTTCCGAGGGTCTAGTTTGTTTTTTTTTTTCTCAAGAATCACTGTAGTTTCTGAGTTTATCGCGTGAATGCTGCAGAGAACTGTGTTTTACAGTATATGAGTATACTTTTAATGGCAATCTTACGTAAATGTATGCCCTTTTGCTAATGTATTCTGACATAAACTAAAGAAGAAGTAGATTTATTTGAAATTAAAAAAAAATCTCCATTAGTTTTGTTACTGGACGTTTTCGCACATAAATTGGCCGAACAACTATCAAATTACAGGCGCCGGTTGGCAAACTGCAATATTTATTTAGGCCCTTGTCGTTTAGTTAACATTTTTGTTTTTAAGTATTACCTTTTATTAATCGCCTTGCATTTAAAATAATGTATTTCAAAAAGAAGTCTACAAAATACATTAGAGTAGACCCACACAATCATCTTTGTACCAGCAGTAAATGTTTTACGAACGGATAAACGAAGTTATTTGAATAGAGGTTAATTTGAACTTGCTTTTTTTTGCTGACAGGTTAGCTTGACTGTAATATCACCTAATGATAGGTAAGCTGACTGAAGTAATATACCTAAGTTTCTAGTCGGTTTATCATAGGAACGATGCTGGTAGTTAACTAACTACAGCTAAATCCTTCTATAAGTCCAGAGATAGATAACTTTGGAAAAGTAATTTCCTACATGTTCTGCCTAAAATAAAACTAGGATGTCTGCCAATAAAGCAAGTACTCATGCCATTAGAGTGTCACTAGTAAACATACAAAGTTTTTAGACAAAGAGAGAGATATAGAGTCCCTAAGAGAGAAATTTAAATCAGTTAAAATAATGACAGTTGCCTGAGAGTACTTATATTAGAAAACTTGTTGGAAGAACATAATTAAATTGACACTTTTAAGAAAAAAGTAATTGCACTTTACCTTAAATTAGAAATAAAAGAGTTTTTGACAAACAGAAAGATAGAGAGTCGCTCAAAGAGAAATTTAGAGCAGTTAAAGCATTGATAGTTCACAGTTTATCCATATTCAAAAACTTGTACGTCCATAAATATGTTGATACACAAGAAAAAAGTGATTGCACATCACATAACATGGGTAATGGAAATAAAATTGTGAATTCTAGTAGGCCATATGAAAATAACGATTCATTCAATGGTAATTGTAAACGTTTATATATGTCGGAGAATAAAAGAGAAGTAAGCAGAGAAGCATAAAGCATAGGAGTGTAGGGTTCTCCGCCGACATCGTCATTAATGGCATCCATAATTTCCATTTCCATACTGTAGGCGTTTGTTGGTGCAATCAAACACTTTACTAATTAACTCAGATTATAAGGTTCAATCACTTAATGTTCCCGATATCAATTTACACAAACTCATTAATAATAATAGCTAGGAACGCGACAGTTTCAAAAGTCGACCGCAACGGAGGACCGTCACCCGAGAACTACCGAGAGACGCGTGCTGGACTGCCTTTTATTGACTCTGCCCCATGCCGATAGACAGATGGCGCCGGCGTTCTACAGACTATCGCACTCGACATATAACAAACTTCCAGAAGACGTTTAAGAGATGTCACTTAATACATATGGAAATGATATTAATAAAGAAGCTGATTGAAAAGCCAGCTATAATTTTAAGGATTACTTAGATGATCAAAAGCGTAAGAATGAATGCATTGTTCTAATTTTAATAGAATAAATTAAAATCTCCACTGAAGTTTGTTTTGTGCTCTTCTCAGGACAGGATCCCTCGTAACTTTAGATTGTTAGTCAATCTTTAATATCATCATCAATCTCACATTGAAATGTGTGTATGAACTTGTATTTTAAGATATTAGGCGTATTTGAATAAAGAATTTTTGAATTTGAATACGTTTAAAAATAGTGTTATGTTATTTATATACCCACATATGTGTATAAAGATTTGATTTGGCATTTTGGTGAAAATCACTAGCAAAATCTGGAAAATATACAATAGTTGTTGAAGATCTTTTTAAGTTAGTTTCAAGTTAGTGATGTTATGAACACGTGCCGTGGTGGAAAAGGGTTTCTCCTGAGTGTTAAGTTACCCGAATTGACCGTGTACTTGAGAGCCCTTATGAATTGCAACGGCATGCACTCGAACCCTTTATGCCAAATGTATTGTGCAACGGATATGTCATCTGCCGGCCCTTTGACTGTGCCGACGAATCGATTTCTGTCAATTCATTCAAATATAAATGAAGGATGCAGGCGCAGTGTCAATTTTGTGCAAGATTTACAAAAAGAATGAGTTTTTCTGCTCATCCCTTTGAATTTTGACAAGCCATGATGGTTTGGTAGCCATACGAATTATATACGAGTTTTTTCTTAAACAAAATAATCCAACGATATGTACGACTTTACCAACGATAGACAAATATTATTAGGAACTGTGGTTCTGATGATGTAGTATTTCCTTGATAGAATCAAGCTTCTAAACCAGTCATAGATTCATCAACAGTGGACAGAGTTTAAGATTCAATAGAGAAAATAAGTAATAATTAGCAACTTTTGAAGATGACTCACTTGTTAGGGTTAGAAGTAGCAGAGTTTTATTGAATTGTATATTGACTATTATTGCCGAGTTAGATCGTATATTTACTATTGCAGAAGTATTCAGTGTTATTGCGATTGTATTTCGATTGTATTTTAAAATAAGATTGTCAATTGAGTGTTTTGAAAGTATCGGTGTAATGTTTGATAATATTGGAACTGTTTAGTTCTCAGTTTTAAGTTAATTGTGTCAGTTAATTGGGCTGTTCTGCGATACAAAGCTAAGTATATTTATGTAATATAAAAACCTAGTCTTGTTTATGTGTCAATGATAATTGTGTTTTATATTTAATGTTAATGGATATTGATGATGCAATTCTGTTTCTATGTTAATAGTCATATGAATAGAAAAGAGTAATAACTATAAAGAATACAGATTTTGAAAATTGTGCATTGAATGTTTGATTGATTATATTATTTATTCGGCCATTCCCGATACACTATAACACTTTTTTATTGCAACCAAACTTACAGAACAGCCTTTCACGAATGCGTTAATTTATAAGACCTGTTGTAGAAGTTTTTTGGCGTAGATCTATCTTTTAAGCCTGATTCACTATAACCTTTCTATTGAAATGAAATTAGCTTACTCTTATGAGATATAAAACTGCGCGTGCCATCTAGTTTATTATACTTTTTGTAAGAACTTTTATACCATGTTCTTGAGCTTATACATACATACATAGCATCACGCCTCATTCTCATAGGGGTTGGCAGAGACAACATCCTTCCACTTGCCACGATCTTTGCATATCTCCTTCGCTTCTTTCATTCTCATTAAACCTTTCATACAAGTTCGTCGGTTTAGAGTACTCTTGACCTGGCCCTTATTTAAAATGTCCTGGATTTGGTCCAGGAACGTTCGCCTCGGTCTTCCCCTTCCAACTTTCGCATTCACTCTTGACTCATAAATCCTTTTTGTCAGTCTCCTTTCATTCATTCTCTCGACATGCCCAAACCATCTAAGCATATCTTTCTCAATTTTAGTCACTACGTCTTCTTTTATACCACAACGTTCTCTTATCACTCAGTTTTAATCCACTCATGCTTCTCAACGCTCTCATCTCTACCGCATTTATTTTACTTTTAGTGATTCTTCTTGAGCTTATATCTGACTTTTTACATTGATTCATCATAACCTTTTCATTGAAATAAAATTCATCTGCGTGGAATGTTTTTTGGGTAGCATTTTCATTAATTTAGCCAAATTAATAAATATATACTTATAAATATTTCAATTAGTTATTTGCTGTGTATTACTGCAAAAAGCTTATAAACCTTTTTCAGGCTCTAAATTATTGGTGTACTAAATTTCATTTATATCAATTTGTAACATTACACCATATTTATTATTTCACTACGATCTTAAGAACTTTGCTCAGAGATGGAATGGCACATGATCAAGCATGAAATGTAAATCATTAAACATTTAGTACACTGTAAAGAATTTTGTAGTAAAAATGTACTCCGAAAATCTGCAGTAGAAGTTAATAATAGTTTTATTATATTTATTTAGAGTTAATAATCAAGTTTTCTAAAATATAAATAATAATTTTTTTTATAGGGATCATTTATCCGGGCTCTTGATGACGCCTTTAAGTTTTTTAAAGAGCTTCACGAAACCTTATACAATTTAATTGATCAAAAGGTTGTCCAAACAGAGTAAATTAAGGTTAGAGTGGGAAAAAAATACTAATTATTATTTACAATTTATTAAACAATGTTAACACCCCCGAAACCTCCCTTCGGATGGAATTTCGCGAAATCCATTATTAGCTGACTTCTACTCGAAAAAGGAATATTCCTACCAAATATCAAGTCTCTACGCCTTGTGGTTCCAGAGATATGGTGATGAGTCAATAGATACCTGGATATCTCTTATATATACTAGCTGAATCCGCAACTTCGTCTGCGGGTTCAGCCCAGAATAGACCTCAGTTAGATAACAATATCTGTCGTAAGAGCTCATATTTTATGTGCTAGCATATGTGTATCTTTTAAAATTAATTCCCTATAACTCTTTTTATTGCAATAAAAGCGTTTTATTGAAATTAAATTCGCCTAATCTCTTGAGGGCTATACTCGTAGTTTTTCTACGTGATCGAATCAGAAATGAGGAGATCCGTAGCAGAACCAGAGTCACCGACGTAGTCCTAAGAATCGCGAACCTGAAGTGGCGATGGGCGGGGCACACAGTCCGATGAACCGATTGACGTTGGGGACAGTGGCGACACCGCACCGGGCGGTGCAGCGTAGGCAGACGTATCTAAATCCCCCACAAGGTGTACCGATGACATAAAGAGGGCGGCCGGTAGCCGCTGGAGCCAGGCAGCACAGGATTAGGCCTTGTGGATGTCATTACTTGAGACCTATGTCCAGCAGTGGACGTCCATCGGTTGAAGCGACGACGACGACGACTCTCTTATATTATACACATATACTTGTATGTATTTTGTAAAAGCTTTTATATCATGGTGAATCTTTATGATCTTTTTAATTATTACCAAATTTACTTATTCTCTGTTATGATATTTAGACAAAGCTGCGTGTGTCAATTTGTATATAATGCTTGTCGTAAGAGCTTTTGTATCATGTGCTTTATATTATCTATTTTAAAGATTGATTGACTATTACCATTTTTTATGACAAATTCTCTCCCTCTCTCTCTTACGTGATACAAACAAAGCTGTACATCAAGTTCTTAGAAAATATCGTCTATCTTGCAAAGTTGCCAATTCTTTTTTGACGTAGACAAAGTTGTGCATGTCAGCTAGTTTAAATTACTTGTCGTAAGAGCTTTTATACGCTTTATTTTTTTTAATCTACTGAAGGCGAATTAGCATTGGAATCCAATAAACTACTGGTTTCATACCGACGCTATGCCAAAGTATAAGAGAATCAAGGATTTAACTGATATCACTTGACTTTTACATGTGTAGTTTATGGTCAATACTTACGATTAAGATTTCATACAATTTTATTGAAAAACACTTGGATAATTGCCGTGGCTTTTAACGATAAAAATATCTTTGTACCGGACAATTTGTATGTTTAATAATGCATTGAGATTAACTATTTATTGAGTTTAAATGAGCTTTTTTAGTTCACGTCTGTTGCATGTATAATTAACTTATGCTTTGAATCACATGAAATTAGTCTCGGATAAATTAAGTTTTTACTGACTTCTAGTGACTTGTAGATAACTATTTTAATTAAATTCTTCTGTGCCATTGCTTAATGTTAAGTATCCAGTTGAAATTTCTCATTTTCATAGACATTTTAATAAAAAAAAACGCTTAAATATCACGCGTAGATTTGAATTTCATAATTGTACAATATACAATTTAAAACACAGTTCATTCAGTCAGAATAGGAGAGCATAAAGCACAGGAGCGCAAGGTTCTCCGCTGACATGGTCATTAATGGCATCCATAACTTAATTTCTTATACTGTGGCCGTTCGATGCGAACTCGAACGATATTCGAATGTTGGTGCAATTAAACACTTTATTAATTAACTCGAATTATAATGTTCAATCACTTAATGTTCCCGATATCAATTTACACAAACTTATTACCAATAATAACTAGGAACGTGACAGTTCCAACGGTAGATCGCTCCGGTCGAGCCCCACTCGACAACTGCCGAGAGACTCCCGCCGGACTGCCATTATTAACCCTGTCCCACGCCGATTGATGGCGCCAGCGTTCCACAGACACCTGCCCTCGGTCATATTTTATATAAAATTTGCACATTTGTTTAGGTAAAATGGTAATCATTTAGGTATGACAGTTTTCTTCTCTTTGAAGCCACTTTATTTACTACTTATTACCCCTAATCTCATCTGGTGGTAAGTTATTATACTCCAAAATATGACGGTGTTATTAGCCATTTATTTGATATATATTGAGTATGTGAAGGTTAGAAAATTATTCATAAAGTATTGTATTTCAAGTGCCCATTTTTGTTAGGATTTACGTCTCTCTTTCTCTCCCTTATGTTAATGATGATACTGTCTAAGACATGACCCTATCATTATATATTGAAGGTATCTAAAGACAAGAAATCTATACATAAATAATGTTTAAAGTCAAAAATTTTGTCAAGATTATTTATTCTCTCTCTTTCTCTTTCTCTCTCTTATGGTAAATGATGATACTGTCCATAAACGACTGTATAATTGGCTTTTTTTATACATACTGAACACATGTAGAGACTTGCAATCTATTCGTAACATATTCCGTTTAAAGTGCTCATTTTTGTAATATGTACACTGTAAAAAACACTATGAAAACAAACTACTTTGTTTATTGCTAACATGTTATTGCTTGACTATAATCTCACGTAATGTAACGTGATGATACAGTCTATCTATAACAAGGAAATGGCCTACACCGATTGCATGGAAGACAAACTTTTTTATTGGCAGTACATCGTTGCTGTTGACCGCGAATCCCATGGTTTGGACACGCTACTTTAGGTAGAAACCATGTTAAGGTAGCTTTCAATATGCCTATTTGATGAATAAAGCGGCTACACCGAACTGCATTGTATGCGATCAACTAGAACACGTACAGCATCTTCTCTTGGAGTGCATCAGAACAATGAACGAAAGACAATCGCTGATAAACCGCAATGGTCTAAATTGTTTTGATGTTGGCCTACTCCAGAGCATTCTGAGTAGTCCAACGACAGAATCAGCTGTACAATTTTACAATTTGATAGTGGCGGGTTATCAGTGATTTATATTCAGTAGCAGCCCATTAACCTCCCACTGCTGGGCACAGGCCTCCTCACTCATATGAGAAAGGGTTTTTTGGAGCATAGACCCACCATGCTGTTCCACTGCGGCTTGGCAGGCATAGTACACAAGTGCACTCTCTATTCCTTCACTCTCATAGTCCGATGAGATGGTAATCCGACACGACCGGAGAGAGATCGGGCGCAGGACCGACGGCTTAACGTGGTCTCCGAGGCACGGGGGTGGATCACACCGCCAACTTCGGGCAAATATTGAGAAAATCTTAATAGAAAACTCAATATCCATTATTGAATTGGCCCGACCCGGGACTCGAACCCAGGACCTCATGTCTGTATGTGATTTATATTAAAGCTATATTATGAGGGAGCTGACGTGTCTTGAGGAAAATAGTCCCTAATATCCTCTAGATAAAAAATAATGTTTCTAAATAAAATACTAAATACATTTACCTTAACATCTATTCTACTAATCGAGGCCAGAGAAGTCTTCCACCAGTCCAATTTATCTGAACCCAAGATCTCTGATATTAAAGCTAGAAACCATACCATTTCTCCAGTGAGGACATAATACTACGTAAACACTAATAAATTTCAACCGTACATGTAACAACTATAAAACATGGCAAAGCTAAGTTGTATATCATTACAGTATGAATTAACGAAGTCAATCTGAAATTAATTAATATCATCACAGTTAAAACCAGATTATCGGGTATGTATCGAGTCGGACGACATTGCAGTGTATTTATAAAACATTTGGCACACGCTGTAGAAAGTTGAGTACACCTTGCTGTCTATTGAACAAAAACCCTTTGCATCTGCGTTACGATTCACGTAAGCTACTAACGCATCTTTTGCATTAAATATGGCACAAGGTGTAAAACTTACAATGATAATTTAGCTGGTAATAGCTCGTGCCTGCGATTTTGAGCTTAGATTTAGGATCCGTGTCCTAAACGTGTTATATTTGTATAACTGAAAAGACAGGGATTAAAAAATAAGATAGAAAAAGAGACAACACATAATAACAGAATGGTACCTATAAAACAACAAAATAAACAAAGATGGACTGGTTAAGACATGGAAAGATGTCCACAGGAAAATAGCAGTTCCAACGTGGTTTTAAACAGAGGATAGATCAATAGAGGATGCCTTTGTTGAAAGACACGTTGAAGAATAACTACTATTAGTCAAATTAAATGCTACAACAGTTGATTATCTTGCTAAAGGAGGAAATAGAGGCAGAGAGGGAAAAAGAGAGTGCAGTCAAAGCTCATCTCAGCCACTGGATGAGAGGGGGTGCCGCAAGGTACAGTTTTGTCTCCAGGATTCGGATGAAGAAAGTTCAGCTGGGCTTTAGTGGGTAATCTGTTATATCCAGTGAATCCCATACTTCTGAATGGAGGTTAACTCCATCAAATGAGCTAAAAGGCATTTTTCAATGAAAAATAAAACGTACAAACCTACAAATACGTGTAATATTAGTAAGATTTATCAAGGAACGTGCCAAAATAATCCACCTGGAGTAGTTTTGTAGAGACACCTTTACATGCCCAAAAAAAATCTCTCATCACCTTGCCGCGTCACAATTGTTTGCAAAAGAGATTATATTACATTATCTTTATAAAAGTGCACCATAATTAAGCACCCACATGAAGGCACTCTTAAATATAACAAGAAAAAAACGTAAGTTCAGCAGATGTGTATTGCAAACACACCTAAAATTCATATTTGGAAGTAATTCAATAACATAATGTGGATCTATAAATATTGCTTCCTTCCACCTTGACTGCGGAGTTTCGGAAGCCACTAACTGATACAGTTATGTCAAAAAACTGTAACAGTTAATCCCTTTGTTTGTTATAACAGTACGGTACCTTGCTTTATAAAAGGTTTATAAAAACTATACCGTTTTATAAGGACTATAAGAAGATAAAAAAATCCGTAAGGTGTGCATAGAACTTCTCGCCCGTTATATCAATGGAGATTAAAGACACGCGTTACGGTAGTAACTATTGTCGGCCATGCCTTTGATGTGGCTGGAAAAGATAGATTTTGGACAATGGTTAAAAGATTTCTGCAAATATGAACTCAAATCAGGTGTAAATTCGTTGTCAGGTATTAACGCAGTCTTTTATGTAAATCTATGTTCTTCAGTAAAATTCAACAACAAATATTCATCTATATTTGTGTTTTTTTATAGGCAATTAGGCTTGAAAATTTTTTTATGAATATTTTCAGCACCACACGTGGATTAGTGGAAATAAACTTGATGAATATAGGAATTAGATTTCAATATCATTATATACAATGCTAGAAGTATATTAATGTATTTATACAAATATAATAAACAAAGATGGACTTAAACATTGTAATAATTTCGGGGGCTTTAAAACTATAATTTCGAAATCTCATTTAGAAAACCATTTAAATTACAAAGTGTAGAATATCCAAATAAATATTATAGTTGAAATAGTCTGTATAACTTTCCAATTGCAATAAAAGCAAGAAATAAAGGAAGAAAGAAAGAAAGAAATGAATAAAGACAGAAAGAAAATGATAGAAAGAAAAATATTTCGACCAATATTATATTCAATATATCATATGACAATAATCTTAACAAATTAGACTGTATCATTTCCATAGAAGAGAACAGTCAAGCGCTAATTTGTCAGCAATAAAAAAGATATTCCGGGTGTTATTCTGCATATCAATTCAGAGAGGAGCAGCTTTATGGGTGTAAAGTCTGAAAACCTCCTTATCCATTAGGAAGGAAACCTGAACACACTTGTGGGGCGTTAAAAGATTGCCACTTACTTTTTTATGTAGGATATATCAAATATTCACTTTCAAACTGAGGCATATACCTGCATCTATTCAAGATTATGTAAAAGGCTCCAGGCAGAACATCCTCTTATGTCACTGTAATCATTTAAGTATCCCTTATAATATTTTACCCAATTATTATCATTTCTACACCTTTGTTCTAAAAATCCTCTTTCCTAAGGATGAGGATAGTGATTCTAGATTCCCTATCCAGTTGGCTACATTTTAATTGCATTTGAGATACCTTAAAGAAGACACCAATTAAATCTCCACGATTAATGCAACGGCCGTGTTACTTAACATGGTACGGATAAACCTTCGTTAAATTAATGTAGTGATAGTGTCGACACCTCTAAATTCTCATACTCTCTTGAGAAAGTTTAAAATAAACATTGAGAAAGCGATATAATAAAGAGTAACATCAATAATTAAGATATTGAATGCTGTAAATACAATGTTAACTAGCCTTTACTTCGGACTTCGTTTGCTTAGAAGTAGTATTCATTACATGAATATTATTATTGTGTGTTGTAAACTTTCAAAGCATTTAGAAGATCGTTGTTAATTTAGATCAAAACAATAACTGCAACAACAATTAAATTAATTATGTTTAACTGAAGCATATGATAAACGATAGAGATTGCGTTGAGAAGGATGAGGTGATTGAAAGTGAGTGACAAAGTAAGAAATAGTGAGATAAGAGAACGTTGTGGTATAAAAGAAGATGTAGTGACTAAAATTGAGGAAGGTATGCTTAGATGGTTTGGGCAGAAAGAATGAAAGGAGACTGAAAAAAAGGATTTATGAGTCAAGAGTGAATGCGAAAGTTGGAAGAGCAAGACCAAGGCGAACGTTCCTGGAGCATATCCAGGACATTTTAAATAAGGGCCAGGTCAAGAGTACTCTAAACCGACGAACTTGTATGAAAGGTTTAAGGAGAATGAAAAAAGCAAAAGAGTTATGCAAGAATGTTATGTATGAAACTGAAACAAATACCACGAATAGCTTATTATATATTTATAGATATTTTAATCAAATTCCATTGTTTAAATAAGTAGAAGAAACCATAATGTAGTTGTGAGCCCCTTCGAACTGGCTCACCACATAAACTATACCGGTTCAGTCAAAATGTAGAAAATGGTTATAAGTGAAACGCCTTCTAATATTCAATACTAGAGCCAGAGTGCTTCCTGTGACTGTCGTGTGTGGCGTCTTAGCTGCGAATGGAGACAGCGTGACCATGAAGAATCGAGGTGACTGCGCGGGCGCCGTTATCTATACAAACATCTATCCCTGGTAGGGTGGCCCCGCGCAGATCTATGGTCGCTGCCGCCAGATGTTGCACACGACTTCACTGGGACCGCACTCTGTACCCTTCTTATCTTTATTGCCAAACTTGTATTTACAAAACTATAACTAAATTAAACATAATCCTATTACAATATGAACTTACTAACAAAGGGATTCTAACACAAAGAGACAATACACAATGAGAAACTATAACATAAAATAAGCCTAACTTACGACAATTACTACGAACCATAAAACTATTTATATTTACAAACATCAATAAATAAGTCCAATAACGTTATACAAAAAGTCGCGAACAGTAGTATAAAAAAGAGGAAACAATTAACAATATTTACAAATTAACACTTTATAGAACTTAAAAGAGCATTTGACTAAGTAAGCCCATACATAGGTGAAATTGAATATATTAATAAAAAATGGCCAATACAACTTAATTCACAGACAGATTCTACATTATTTAAAGTAGTATTAGATATATTAGCTGTAAAAATGTGGAGCACAGACGAGAGGAATGAGTTAGTGGGAACTAGCTTATCTCATTACTTATTCCAATGTCGATCGTTCATATAATTAATTTTGATAAGTATGACGCCTTTCCATAGATACAGAAGTCGATGCTTTTAGCCACTATCTCATAGGTTAATTTACTCCCATAATAACGAAGTATACACGTTGCACGTCCTATCAGCGTTTATACAAATACAAATTCAAAAACCTTTATCGATGTTCTCCAGTGAGAGATAGTAAGCAGAAGTAGCCTTCCTCTAAAACATCTAACATGATGTTGATAACTGGCCTCGGCATAAGCTTTGACTTGTCGAGAATTAGACTCATTTTGTATCCAGAATCGAAGCCAGGACCTCGCGAAACACATATTCGTGCATTTGATCTTAATTAGAATATAATTCTGTAATGTGTTTATCCTATTACAAGCTTTTGTTCACGTCTTCTTCTGCAATGACATTAGAATTGCATCCAGAAATAGTTATCAATGCTATATATCAAAAAATGACAACCACAATTATAGCACCACCTAAATGCTCTCTAGTGAAAGATGGTAGGCAGAACTTCTTTTGCGACATCATCTTCCTCTGCATCGACTTTACAATTACCTCAACGACCTTAATGCTCAACCTCAATGCTAATGTGGAAGATGTTAGGAAAATAGTCTTCTTTGGTGAGACAATAGTCTTGCTAATGGCCCACGAGCGAGAGAGGGAGAATGCTGTGGATGTTCCCTCTCATTGCCGAAGGAAGCAGGATTTTAGAAGGTGTATTTCTGCACACTTCGCTTCCAGCTCGGTAAATACTCAGGCGGACTGATGTCTCAGATCTGGATAAACAGATGTCTGCTGTGTTTTATTGGGTATTACGTGGTTTCCTCCATCGCTGGTGAGTGGTAAATTTATTCCCCAGTGAAAAAAACAAAGGAATCAGCCACGTAGTTTCTCATTTCGTAAGCATATGGTAAAATCCACATTGCAAACCTTGTGAAATGAGTCAATTTACTAAATTTCTTTTGATGTTTTCGTGATGTTTGAATAAATCATCTTCGCACAATTTTTTTAATGTGCCGTTTTTGCGACACATTGGTTGGATAGTTTCAAAAATATTAGAAGACTTTTGTTGTTTTATTAAGTTGCCAAATTTATTAAAGAAATATTCACTGTTAATAAAAGCACATATTAAAAAAGTCGCAATTAAACGCTTCGTGAACATTGGCCCTTAGATACAATGAAAAATGAATCGAGCTACTTACGAGTATATACTATTGACTCTGATTATGATGTCTCTTTAGCTCTTAAGCCAGTATATCTGTTGGGACTGATAATATGGGAGATTACATTTTACTATAATAAAGTAAAATATGCTATGCCCTTTTAAGGGAATACTTAAAGTTTTATTACGATAAATTGTATGATAGTCAAGAATCGATAAGAGATTTAATATTTTTTTATCGTCATATGAATTTTTTTGGAGATAACACTCATTATAAATTGAAATTTGTTAATCTGATATTCCGATGTAATAACACTTTATCTATGATAACATATCTTTCCAACGTACATACGTGAATGTATTTAAAAGGTGCATGCTAACTAGTTTGTCCTTCCCCGAAAATAAGGACTCTATTTAATAACAATTAAGCCCAAAAGGTAAACAAAAAGAACTTAGAGGTGTCAAGAACCTATCTCCTGAAAACGAAGTTGCATAAATCAGCTACTATTGGTACAAACATAAAATTTTTACATAGATTTAATAGGAAGAAAGAATCATAACAGAAGAAGTTTTTTTACGCCTTTTTCTTTGTCTTTATATTTCACACCGATAAAGATCGCGGTCAAATAATGCAACCTCAAGCCCAATTTAAAGGGCCAAATTGGACCAAATCTAAAAAAATCTTTCGGGACCATAACTTGCCAGAACCACAGGTTTTTTATGGCTTCTTTCGTAAATAAAAAAACAAATTACACTTCAACAAATTTTGCTAATATTTGTAGTAATAAATTATAAAGGAATGTCACTTCGTTGCCTCCTTGGTCTAGTGGTTAGCATGTTCAACTACAGACGTGAGGTCCTGGGTTCGAGTCCCGGATCTGGCCAATTCAAAAATCAATATGGAGTTTTCTATTAAGATTTTCTCAGTATTTGCCCGAAGTTGGGAAAAATTTGGCGGTGTGATCCACCCCCGTGCCGGTCGGTACTGCGCCTGATCTCTCTCCGATCGTGTCGGATCACCGTCACATTGGACTATAAGAGTGAAGGAATAGAGAGTGCATTTGTGTACTATGCCTGTCAATCAGCATTGGAGCAGCGTGGTGGGTCTATCCTCTATTAACCCTCTCTCATATGACTGAGGAGGCCTGTACCCAGCAGTGTGGCATTAATGGGCTGTTACTTACCTACTTACCTCTTCTTAGTCACTTCATAGATTTCCTAATATTGGTCATGCTAACATTCTGCACTTGTTATTGTTTAAGTGATCCTTGAAATTGTAATATCACTAAACATTTCCAGCGGTGTCACGTAATACAAACCCGATATGAATATGGGACAATGTCAGTGAGCGTCTGTCTCGCAAAAGGAAGATGTATGCCAAATTCCAGGTCAAACAGGCGAAGAGTTTTGGGTATCCCATGTCGAATCAGGAACTGATTTTTTTCGCGTATTCATCAAGTTCAAGTAATTATGTAATACTATTCGCAGAATCTTCATTATTATATTACACACTTTCAATGACTTGACACAAAATATTAACGTTGATACAAACTAAGAACTGTCACTAGGTGAATGCTCCTTCATTCTCCTGTGCTACATTTATTATCCCTCCCCCCCTTGTAAAACCCCCCACTCAAACATAATAATCACGTCGTTATGAAAACGATGAATAAACAGCAGTTTTGATTAAATTTGAGAAATTCTTAAGAGTTAAACTACTTTACGTTTAATTTAATAGCAATACATACATGCATACATAGCATCACGCGTCATTCCCTTAGGGGTAGGCAGAGACAACATCCTTCCACTTGCCACCATCCTTGCATATCTCCTTCGCTTCTTTCATTCTCATTAAACCTTTCATACAAGTTCGTCGGTTTAGAGTACTCTTGACCTGGCCGTTATTTAAAATGTCCTGGATTTGGTCCAGGAACGTTCGCCTTGGTCTTCCCCTTCCAACTTTCGCATTCACTCTTGACTCATAAATCCTTTTTGTCAGTCTCCTTTCATTCATTCTCTCTACATGCCCAAACCATCTAAGCATACCTTTCTCAATTTTAGTCACTTCATCTTCTTTTAAACCACAACGTTCTCTTATCACACTATTTCTTACTCTGTCACTCAGTTTTAATAGCAATCCACCAAATAAAATAATAATGATCGCTAACAGTAGTAACAGTGTCGGAAATTTGGCAATGATTGACTGAGTGGTAAATTGCTTATTACATATAGAGTTTCCAATTAGCTTTCTTTTGTTAACGTTTTAAAATTTCAAATTACTTGTACTTTTGTAGAACGTGAGCAAACCTCAGGTTCGATACTCGATAAAGAAAACAAACAAAAACAGGATTTCGCAGTAATCTCCCATTCTTCTCGGCTTAAAATCGACCGAAAATGTTTCATATTTGTTTAAAATCAGCGGGTAGTTCAATAGGCACGCCGATAAAATACTCGAAAACTTCCGGACGAATGCATTGTGCATAATTTGTGCACCATTTATTTCCTTCCCAGGATTTTAACTATTATTGTCTGAATTTCTATAAGTCGGATAAAAATTTACGAGATGTATTATGTTCAAATATAAATCTTCGCATTGGCACGAGCTGTGTCGAATAAAACGAAGGCGTGATTGTGTTGAACTTTGTATAGGAAGTGGGATATTTCGCCGATTCATTTCGCACTAATAGCGTATAGAAATTTCTACTAAATTAAGATTTATTGCTATTTTAAAGTGGTGTAATATCCGGCCACGTTTGTGTCATTTCTGTTGTAACGCTCTCTACAAATCCATTTTAATAATTTTTAGAGGCAGTTAGATAAATGGTTTGTAACATCATCTAAATAAAGACACTTAAGTGATCTATTGATCAATACGACTTTTACGTCACATAATTGAATCAGTGTTTATTTCTTTGTGATAATTAAATTCTTTTAATATCTCAGTTAAATTCTGTCAGTGGTTATTTGCAGCTCCATCTAATTTAAATAATAAGAAAGCACCTTCTGGAGATAGCATTATATCAAATATATCGTTCACGTGATATGATAAGTAATTTATATAGATTATGAACAAAAAGGGGCCAAGAACTGATCCTTGTGGGACACCCATTAGTAGTATTTACTCGTGTATTTATGTTTCTACCTTGTATTAATATAGTTTTATTCCGATACTATTCGACACGTATATCCCAAAAGAAATTATATAAGCGGCTCATTAATTGTGTTTTTAGTTTTTACAATGAAATTAAACGGATGTGAAATCAATTCTATAGTTTTTTGGTTGTTGAAAAGGTGTTCTTTCACGCCTTTTGTGCGAAATTGCTTTTTTACAAAAGATCGATATCACGGTATTAAATTTTTGCTAACGATATCTAAAATTAAGGAGTAAAAAGTGTTAACTTTTTACTCCTTAATTTAATTTTTTTCCTCCTGTTTTAATTACAATGATATCACATGCTCATGTTTTAATCGTAATCATTATTAAAATTTTATTTTTTCCATTTTTAATTAGATTGCTGTTCTATTATATATGCACTTTTGTACTGAATGTTGAAGTGTAACTTCTTTAGGCGCATGAGGGTAATTTTTTTTACTCATGAAACGCGTGATTAGCGTCACGAAATTGTGCAGCGTTTTTATGCTAATTAGTTTGAAGATTAGTTGGTTTTAATATTTAGAAATAGCATGTGGCATTTTAATTTGCCACTCGTCGTTTCATAATTTAATATACTATTTTTCATAAAATGTAATTTTATTGTTTATTATACAAAAAATAAGTTTCACTTCTAACATGTGTAATTTGTACGCACGCACTTTTAATTGTTTTAAACTGACACTCGTTTTTGAATTCTCTCTTATCATTAAATGTTTTGAATTGAAAAATACATCGAAATTACACATAATGTAAATTATAGGTCAAAAATATGAAGACACTATTTTTTTCTGATCTATAAGTTTTATAAATAATACGTATGCCTCTTACTATGTTACATAGTAATTTATCGTTGACATAGTTTATTTTAGACGTAAACGGACGTATGTAGATAGAGACGGGTTCTTCTTCTTCTTTAAAAGAAATGGCTTTCAGGTGTGACAAAGCACACACAATTTCGCCAGTGTCACGTTAATTGGAGCAGGCACGTAGGTTATTGTTCGGTTTCTGTAATTGCACACCAAAATTTTGATATTCTACAAATAATTGACACCTTAGGCTTTACCGATAAAAAAAAAGAGTTAGGGACGACACAATACAACACATGATGAACACTTTACATAGATAATTATAATAGGAACTATATACAAGGATTATAGTTTATTACAAAAATTGAAACCGAGAAAAGTGAATTAAAGAGTAAAGGGCTGTACAAAAACCCGTCACTTCCGAATGTAAGGCAATGAAGCTTTAGTAAATAGAAATTTAAATAAGGCTGGTTGAAAAGTAGTTGTAAATGTTTATTATACAAATACAATAGTAAATTAAATAATGACAATTATTGTACCTGTTAATAACAATCATGGTTAGATGGAAAGGCTTAAAATTGGTAATCCGCCTTATCTCCAATCCTTTCCACGATTTAGAACTGGTTATAACGGTTGTAAAAATTTCAAAGGAGATCGATATAAAAAATTATACAAAAACTGTCCGTATATTGACCGTGACGCAACAATTGTTTGGCAGTTTGCCGATAGAATCCTAAGTCCACCTTGTTGACTTCGACGCTCAAGAAAATTAAACATGCGAAAAAAACACCAAGGTCCTTAAGAAGATCGACGGTCTATTGTGAATATTGTGTAATGTAGCGAGACGATATCGTACCCCAATCCCAAAAAGTTTTGTTACCATAGATATATAATAATAAATAGAAACTTTATGAGTAAAATATGGTACTGAAGTGAAAAATTACGTACCGTTTTAACCAAAGCTTTGGACAGTGTATACTTGTGATCATCACATCAGGTTTCGTGGAGATAACTTTAATATATTGAAAATAGCTTTATATTGAACTTAATGAAATCCCTAATACGAGTAGAACTGTGATATTTTAATTTAAATATAGAGTAATATAGAAATATTGTATGGAATATACATATTCGAGAATCATAAGAAATAAGGATAAATTTGATATAAGTTCTAGTAATCTAATTATAATTAACAATTAATGGAAAGCCAACTAAACACGTGTCTATAATAAACTCCAAGAAGACATTCTAGATATGATAAACAATAAATATAAAAAAATTGAATTTAATTTGATGAATTTCTTAAAACAAAAAATTTTTGACGAAAACTTTATGAGGAATGAATTGTTCAACTTAAATGAAATTGAAACAATAATGTATTTATAACGATGAATAAAGGACTCCCTGTAGTATTATCATCAGTTGCAAATCAAAAACAATAGTACAAAATGATTTGACGATTTAAAAGTGCTGTTGAATATGGAATTACATCGCAAACTGTTGGCAAGCCTGTACGAGCAGGTAAAACCCTTTTTGCACAATTCGCTATAGCTAACCAAAGTGTTCAGTTGCTGTCGTAACACTTGTCTTACAGACGGACAAACATGCCCAATTTCACGATCGGTTTACTGTTGAAAACATGCAATTAATTTTGTCTCCCCACAATATGAGCAGATGAAATATTGTGCTAAACACAAAAGGGCAGTTAAGTTGCTGTAAAATAGCCGATTTTGTGACAGAAGCTCCACTTAGACATGGTCCTTGAATAGTCTATTATAGTATACCAATATTTAGAGCAGAAAGGTTTGCAAATAAAAAAATACTGTGTACTGTCTCTTCTTATTTCAATGCAAAATGATGATATTTAAGGGAAACTTATATGTAAGGTTTCAAGGTTTCCTTTCCGACTTCTCCTGATAGAATGCCATAGTCAACACCCTTTTTTATTATCATCATTACAGCATTTTTTAATTTATATTATTCATGTTGGAGTAATTGATTCACTCCCAAGCCTTTTTTATCATATTAATATTTGTTAATTAGCTTTATTTTAGTAAAGATTTTGTATATTTTGAGTATAATCTCCTGAACTTATTCTGGGACCTTTTTTTAGTAATAACGTATTCAGTTACTTTGAAATGTATTTTAAATATTATTAGTCGTAGTATAATTTCCTACTTGAACTATTTCAATGTTATTTATGTATTATACACAATAATATGAACCGACTTGATTACGATGCTAATGTAGAAGCAGTGGGCAACAGCGGAGATGACAGCTCGTTTTTTTCGCGCGTGTTTAGTATATTTAGTATATTTGAATTAATCGGTGTAAGGAAACATAATAATCCACATGAAATCAGTAGATCAGTTGATAAAGATATTATATCTCGTCTATATAACTTTCCAGAGTACCTGACCTGTTTCTTCAAAAGATTTAATGTAGTAAATTATCCGTAATAGATATATGCACCTATGAACTTTTTTGTAGATCGCTTAAAGGAAAATTCTCCTGCCATACATTGTATTGCTATATCTCTAAGGGATTTGATTTTGCATCATAAACTATTTCAAATCACAAGATCTAATCAGTATATTGAAATTCATCAACGTTGCTAGACTTCGTTTTGCGTACAATATTTATATGAGCATTATTTTAAAATATCATTGGAATGTAATGAGGCTTTAAAGTGGAACAATCATTTTTTTATATAAATACCACAAGACCACCACAGTGATATATTGACGGATCAAAACTCAATGGTACTAATACAGCTCGATTGTTCAAAAATCAAACGCGTTAAAAGACCGTATCCAATTCAATCACAATGACCCTAAACGACTCTATTAATATAACTAGCTCTTTTAATAACCATTAATCAGAAAATTATACAGATAAAAATAAACAACAACAAGAATGTTGTTAGACATACACGATTGAAGTTTTTTGAACAATACCTCTCGGTTGTGCTGTAATATATAAAAATCTCGTGTCACAGCGGTTGTGAACGAACTTCTCTGAAATTTGTAAAATATTTGGAAACAGGAGTATATTGTTTTTGGTGGACCTGAGTATAGATTGTAAAGTATTTTTCATCCTCCAGCCCATCCCCCATTTATTAATCGCGATTCGTGACTTCTGCCGGAATGGTAGATTCCATGGTTCCAACTGATACAGGTATTAAAGGAAATAAAGAGGTCACCAGGTTTGCTAAACTGGGTGGGACTATTGAACATGATTTTGCTGTCAGACCGTTCTATTCTGAAATTCACATTTATATGAAAGATCCAGAAGAAAAGGGATCTGCTTAAAAATCACGCAAAGCGAACCTCGACGAGTACTGGCAACACCAGACTGCAATAAATGGGGCCAAGTAAAAGATATACAATATCTTCTTGTGGAATGTATTAAAAATTGGAGAAAAGACATACATTGATATCTCGCTATGGCCTAAACTGTTTTGGTGTTGATCTACTGCTGAGAATTCTGAGTATTCAATTACGATAGGGCTGACGTGCCCTTTGGACAAAAATCCTTAACATACCCTGGATTATAAAGTAAGTTTATCAGATTAGATATTGACTTATGCTTTTGATTCATGGTCTATAAAGGTTTCATGCAATCATGCATCAAATGCATATGAAAGGCACCAAAATTTTGTATTTCTTAGAAGAAAACAACTGACCCTAAATAATTCTCACACGATCGGACAGGGTGTTGTTTCCGATCCAATTTCGATATATCAGTTGCGGCTACGAATCATTAAAAAAAAATTGACTTTCAAATTTTTTCGGCAACAGCAAAAAGGCGGCTTTACTTTATTTAGAGGGGCGTGGTGGGCACCGCTCCTGGAAATTACGGGCAATTTTGACACCTAAGAAGTGCTAAGTTTAGGCTTTAACCCCTGTAATTTGGTGGACGTGTGCTGACGATAGTGCACTCTATTCCACGTGGACGTGCTTCTCGTAAACTACACCCTGATCACGAGTTTCATGTTTTATAATTGCATCCTTTTCTGCTTAGTCATTTGATATTATAACCCTTGATAGTCCAAGGGTTCAACATGTGAAATCTCGATAAAGTTGATAAGCGATCTAATCCTGTACTTTATTATGTTACTGTTACTTTAGGTTATTGAAACTATTCAACAGATATTAATGAACTTCCTAGAAATAGATACAGTGATAAGGGAAAGGGGAAGGTTTCTATATAATACATACATATTATAGTAAAGAAAAAAAGTAGTAATAAGTAGTCTGTTCTGTTCCGTGATATCGGGGATCCATCCAGTTTTTCTTCGATTGTCTTAGATGATGTTTCCCTTCGAGTCTGCTCCGATTTTCGTTACCTCGGCTCTATCTTCCAAAACGACGGCGGCATTGACCGAAATGTTACTAGCAGGATAAATGCAGGTTGGATGAAGTGGAGGCAGGTGTCGGGAACAATTTGCGATGCCAGAATGCCCCTTAAACTAAAGGGGAAGATTTATAAGACGATCGTAAGACCTGTCATCCTGTATGGATCAGAGTGCTGAGCCACCAAAGGGGAGAATTAAAGGAAATTGCATGCAGCGGAGATGCGAATGTTGAGATGGATGTGTGGAGTGACAAAATTAGATAAGATTAAGAATGAGTATATTAGAGGAAGTGTGAAAGTAGCACCAGTGACCGAGAATTTAAAGAGTGGAAGGTTAGCCTGGTATGGACATGTAATGAGAAAGGAGGAAAGCCATGTAAATAAGAGGGCCCTAAATATGATGGTAAGCGGCAGGGCCGGGAGAGGGCGACCAAAAAAAGTGTGGATGAATTGTGTGAAAGAGGATATGTGTATAAAGGGTGTGAATGTAGAAATGACAGCGGATAGAGTGAAGTGGCGAAAGGAAACATGCTGTGCCGACCCCACCTTGTGGGATAAGGGCAAGAAAAACAGCAACAACATATTATAGTAAAGAAGTTCAAAGATTTTTAATGACATGTCGTAACAAGCATGTTTTTGTGCTTTTTGAATCGTTAACATTTCGTTTTATTTCCAATATATCACTGTTGATATTAAAGGACGACTTAAAATCTAGAGGGTTCCTTCGCTTGTGATCATTACGATATTGTTTTTGATTTAGTACGTTCTAGTTACAGCAATGTATTCATTGCCAAGCTTTTTCTTGTTTTAATTCTTCAGTTTACAGTATTATTTATTCAATTGGTTCCAGTTTCTTAGATTCTAGTTTCTCAATAATTTATAGGTTAAGTAATACTATTTTCATTATATTACACATTTTAAATGACTTTTAACACAATACTAACGTTGATACAAACTAAGAATTGTCACTAAGCGAATATTCCTTTCATTCTTCTGTGCTATATTTCCTGTACCAAACGCCTCACCCAAAAAATAATAACTCCACTAATCACAGTCATCGTGAAAACGACGACTAAACAAGTATTTATTAAATTTGAGAATTTCCGGAATAGTGTTAAACCGGATGTAGTGCATTTAAAAGTTTCAACAAAGATAATAAACAAATTTAGTAATTTAATAGCAATCTAAAAATAAAATAATAATGATCGCTAACAAGTTTAAGTAAAGTTTTGTATTTATTGTCACCTAGAAAGTCTTTTGGGATTTTTTTTTAAGAAATCTATTCAGTAACTTTTAAGAATTTGACTTTATCTTCTATTCTTTCTGTTATGTAAGATACAATACCCCTATTTTTTAGAGTATTAATATTTTAATGCGCACAAGTTTAACAAATCAATATTTTAAATGATTTTTAGAAAAATTTTCTCTTACTTTTTTAAAATTAGTAATTAGTTATTAGTTATCACATATTAAAACTTTCTCTAGCATATTACTGAACTAAGACCACGTTAAAAAGGAAATTTCGTTTGAAATATAAATTTCGCATTTAAAAACCACATTATAAATCTTTTTTTATGAATTTCCCGTAAGCTTCGATATAATAACTCTAGTTGGGGTATAGTTTTTTATGTATTGATATAAAAAGCGGTGGCAAATATGAAAAATTGCTGATTGCTCGGGAGCTATTACTGCACCGTGTAATTTAGAGGTGAGCCTGTGATTAAAGAAACACTGCCTACCTGTTAAATTAAATTAGGCTTTTTAAGGCGCTTACATTCCGATATTCTCAGGCTTGAATGAAGCAAAAAAAAATTTAAATGATTATGAAAAAATGCGGTCAAGAGTGCGTCGGATTTATAGTACGTATAGCGATTTTTATTGCATTAAAACTGGCTCGAGACTCTTCTTTTGTCTTATTATGAATATTGAATAAGAATTCATGTAATTATGTCGCAAATACTAAGCGACTGTCGCAAACACTTTGCGATCGCCTAAAACACCACACGACTGTCGCAAACACTCAGCGACTGCCGCAAACGCTCAGCAATTGGTGCAGTGATTTATCCAAAGAGAAATTATAATTTTATAAGTCATTTTTCTTCATCGTTAAATGCCTTTCAGGTGTGACAATTGAGTACACGCCATTTCGCCAGTGTCACGTAAATTGGAGAAGGCACAAAGGAGGTTGTACGATTTATGAGATCCTAAAACAGAATTTTGATGTTCTACAAATGTATTTACAGAAAGGGCTATATGCAAGGGTTAGCAGATACTCAACATTTAAGGGAAAAGGAACTCTGGAAGAAATGATGTCATAGATAGGATAGGAAATTTTAGGGCAGTTGAAAATGATATCGGAAATAGTTGCTTCGTCTAGGCTACATTCACAAATAGAATTGTCTCTAATCCGAAGTGTCTATAGGTGGACAGGGACCCACAAATGGCCAAGACGTATTCTTGAGATAGTTGATCCGATCGGTTTGCATATCTATGAAGAAAAAACCAGGGTCGCCTTAGGATGTTTGGCTAGATGGAAGCATAATATTTAGCTTTAACCAATTTTGATGACTTCCAAGGAGAGAGAATGTGAAGGAATTTCAAGATTTTTCCAGGTAATACTTGGATTGAGTCATTCAATTGAACTTTATAATCTGTCATTGTCAATCAGAATTATTAATTTGTAGAACAATCTGTCGTTATCTACTAGAAATGCAAAATCCTTGGAAATATTGAAAGACCAGGTAAAAACACTTTACTTATCATTTTGTTTTTAAGACGATATTAATTGACTTTCTTTAATTGACTTAATTAATTGACTTCTTATCTATATATATTATGTATGTATGTCTGTATATGAGTAAGTTTATTATATATCTTTAACCAAAAGCTTACATGGTAGAAATCGCTGTGCAGCTATAAAGCCGCCTTTTTATAAAGTAAAGTATCTGTCTATCTATATTTTATAATTCGTTTTGCCAAAGCCTATTATTTTTCCGTCTGTCGCATGTCGCACTACAATCGCACGTTGACTAGGGGTTAAAGTTGAAGGTAGAGCACCCAAGGCCAATTTTACGGAACCCGTGGCTCACATCGTCTTTTTTTTTTTTGACGCTGAGGAATGTATTTACGCACCCCGACTGTGGGCTCGGGAGTGTGGGTCTCGGCGAGGGGGAAGAACTCGCAATACCCACTAAAACCCAGCGGGACCGTCGTCAACCATGAGTGGGGAGCCAGAGGCTCGTTGAGGCATTCCTCTCTGACCCCTCGGTTGTATTCGGCTCACAGATATTCTACAGGGGGAGGAGTTGCATGAACCTCCGCCTCCTGTTTCCTACTCCCCTTCGTCTGGGCCGGAGTGTCTCAGCGGCATTCACCCTCTCCCTTTGTCGTGCCTCCTTAAGCGAGATGACAGTCTCGCAAAAGGAGGCAACCGCTCTCCAGGCCTGCTCACTGATGAGCATTACGTCTATAATATTAGCCAGTGAGAGGTTTGTGCCGATCAGCGACGCCAAAATGAGTCGCTGGGAACCCCAGGCGGGACATTCTGCCACCGTGTGGTAAGCTGTATTTAACGAGGCACCACACTCGTAACAGCTGGCCGACGGCTCACAGCCAACAGTTTAATACAGGTATTTACCGAAGCAACCATGACTGGTAAGCACCTGTACCAACCTGTAGGAGAGCGATTTGTGCCCAGCCACTTATCCAGATGAGGGCGGATCGCCTCTATTATAGCCACGCCCGCCGCTGGGGACCCGAGATCCTCCTGCCACCTTTGGGTCAAAGCTCTGTCAGCTAGAACCCCGACCCTTCTTACTTCATCAGCGTCTGGTAATTCCCTTCTGGTTCTCGCGGCTACTCTGCACTGGTAAGCAGTCGTGAGAACTTCCGCCCTGAGCTTCCATGGGGGATCACCTGCCAGGAGTGTAGCTGCCGTCCAAGATACTGTACGGTACCCCCGTATAGCTCTAATCGCTATCAGCCTCTGTGCCCGCCGTAACAGGGGGCTCACATCGTCTATTTACTTGCATCATGGATTCATAAAACTACACAAAGTTTATTTTATTAACTACGGAACCCTAAGAAGATATAAGCTACTAACGCATCGCTCTTAAAGGCTCACGTGTTAATGATTTTTGTGATTGCACATTTCTTTGCACTAGAAGTCATTAAAATAAGTAGAGGTGTTTCAAGTGGGCGTGTCTGTTTGTAATACCATCAGAGTACTATGAGTAATAAGATTTTATCGCTTTATAAATTCATATTTTGATAATTAATTCACTAGATTACTTTTATGTGTATTTTATTTTGAAACCATTAAGCAGTTATTTTAGGTACTTGTTTTTTGTTGCGTTACCAGCTACTGACCAAAAGACTCTTAACCAAACGTTTTCAGTTAAGAAATTGCTTATGCAATAAGACTGCTGCTGCTTTTGGATGCTATTCTTCCTTTAGTTTTCCTATAATATCCTTCTTTTTATGTATTCACAAGGGCAAGTAACAGCCTATTTATGTCTTAATGCTGGACACAGGCAAGGAAACGTGGAATGCAAATTATAATCCCACAACGCTGATCCTCTACCTTTTAGACCCATTCACCAAATGTACTGGTTTGGTTATTTTGTTTTCAAATTCACGTGTTTTGTTGTGTTTTAAATTCAGGAGTGTGGGGCTCGCTTGCTACAACAGAGTACCTTCTGATCTAGCTAGTGTTTACTGTGTGATCTAATGTGGCTTGAAAAGCTAGAATTTTTTTTTGCCGTTCTGTCTTAGGGCTTACACCACAGTTGCCCTAATTATTATATGGGTAAGCGTAAGTGTTTGCATCCAGGTCTTCAAATCTTTATTTATTGTGTTTGCCAATTCTTTCCTTTGCCAAGATCTTCATAACGAAACCCGCATATAGTTAAATAGCGTTTTAGTACATCCTTGTGTCTGAGAAATTGATCTCCACGTTTACGCTTTCCATCCTTCAATTGAGAATAGTAGACCGATTTAGGAAACCTGTTATCGCTCATATGGACTAGATGTCCACACCATCTCAGTTGTCCCTTTATTTTATTTAAGGCGTCAATATCACCAAGATGTACTCTGCGCAGCATTTCGGAGTTTGGTATTCGGTCTTGCCACTTTATGCGATGTATAGATCTTAAACTTTTCATCTCCTTTATAAAGACAACAAGTCTCGTTGGCGTAGAGTAGTCTCGGCAATAGGATTGCCTTGTATATATCGCTATTAGTAGTCAAAGCGATTCCCAGATTCTTTTACGTAGTCTTTGAAACGATGCCGCTGTTTTTGCAAACCTAGAAGATATACATACATACATAGCATCACGCCTCATTCCCTTCGGGGTAGGCAGAGACAACATCCTTCCACTTGCCACGATCCTTGCATATCTCCTTCGCTTCTTTCATTCTCATTAAACCTTTCATACATTCGTCGGTTTAGAGTACTCTTGACTTGGCCGTTATTTAAAATGTCCTGGATTTGATCCTAGTTAGATCCTAGACGATATCTCGGTTTCTAATCTAGTATCCATGCGAAAAAACTTCTAAGGTAAAATATACTCGACACTTCCTCAAGAGAATACCTACTAAAACTCAGCCAATTGCTTTTCATCTGCATTAGGTAAGGTAAGGTAAGTAGCAGCCCATTAGCGTCCCGTTGCTGGACGCAGACCTCTACTTTCATAATAGGGACGGTTTTTTTAAGAGAATATATTATATTTGTTAGATGAATATTAGATGAAGCATTTAATACGGCAATACCTGGTGGTTACTCGACAGTAAAACTCTTGATTGTATCCACTTGATGATGCAGTTTAACTTGGAATTACACTAACATAGTATGAGGTGCCTCCTCAATCCGAGGAGCGAGGGTTTTTAGAGCATAGACCCACCACCCTGCTCCACTGCGGATTTGCAGACATAGTACACAAGTGCAATCTTTATTCCTTCACTCTCATAGTCCGATGTGACGGGAATCCGATACGACTGGAGAGAGGTCAGGCACAGGACCGACGGCTTAACGTGCTCTCCGAGGCACGGGGGTGGATCACACCACCAACTTTCTAACTTCAGTCAAATATTGAGGGACTCACACAGGACCTCATGTCTGTAGTCGAACATGCTAACCACTAGACCAATGAGGCAATGTACTCTTATAGTTTCTTCGTCTTTGCTGATCAGGTGGTAATTATCAATGACCGAAGCCTTTCACCAGACCTAGACTAATTTGAAAATGCAATATCCGAAAGCTGCCCTGCAACCCAGTAAGTCTGCCAAGAAAGCAAGCACTCCATTGTGTGTTATTTACATAAAAAGCAAAGCTTATTGAGAGAATACGTGATCTCGCAAACATTTATCGTGTGTCAATACCATATGCCAAAAGCGAATGCTTATTAAAGTTTTTATAAATGTGAAAATGCTCTGGGCTTTTTCTTTGGTCCATATTAAAGGAAGCAACCCTTTATTTATATTTTATATGAAATAAAAAAGCGAGAAGGAAATTATTTAATGGAAGGGAGGAAGTTATTGAAAGTGCTTGTCTGTTTCTTCTTTTGTTCAGATCAACAGGTAGGTGAGCAACTTCTTGGTCTTTTACTTCCACCGATGCTACCACGCCCAATTCCTTCCCTTCTCTCGATTTGGTTCTGGTACTCGTTTGTTACAAGTAGTGGATAGTCTTGTTGTGATGTTAACTCTACGAAGATGGATCTTTTAGCTGTCAACATTATTTCCAGCATTCTACTCTAACACCACATAATAAAAGCCTCTATCTTCTTTGGATTAGTTGATTCCGGGTTCCGGATGATTGAGATTATCTTTGAAACACTGTATTACAAAATTTGGATAATATAATGGACTCGTTACAGCTACAGTATCATTTCTTGGATTGATTAAACTGGAAATCAAAGGTCATGGTTATAGGGGAATTTAAAAACGCTGGTATTTCATGCAATAGACCAATCGTAGGTCTCGTTAGTAAGGAGTTACAACGCATTGTACAACACAATGGTGGGAGGAGTACGCTCGTGACCACTCGTAATACAATGTCCGATATATCTGAGATACAAAACCTTACAGGCTTATCTTTTATATAAAAATGAGTCCCCATTTCCCTATGTCACTTCATCAGAGAAACCAATTTCGCAAATTATATTTTTGTTGTATTCGTTATAAAGTCATAGTCAAAGTCAGTTATTATAGTACGTATCTCTAGTTTTGTATGTATTTACCTATTTAAGTATTGATGTATTTGTATTTTATATTTTTGACACCACCTATCACTTTTCGTAAATTCTCCGTAACCGTAAGGTTGCCAGGTTCTTAGACGTGGTCGCTGACTATGGGCCTCACGCGGAAGCTCAGAGTCACTCAGCTTGCGATGGAGAGGGATATGCTCGGAGTTTCTCTACGTGTTCGAATCGGAAATGTAGAGATCCGGAGTAGAACCAAAGTCGATAAGAAGTCGAAAGATGGACCTTGAGGGCCGAAGGCGCTGGAGCCGGGCGGCGCAAGATCGGGCCTTGTGGATGTCATTACGTGAGACCTATGTCCAGCAGTGGACGTCCATCGGTTGAAGCGACGACGACGATGAAGGTTGCCAAGCAGAAATCGTCACTTTACCTTTCTTTACGTTAAGTTATCGAATATATTTTCCGTATTTTTATGGCCTATAATAAAGTGTATTAAATAATAACAATAATAAATTTATTTATTTTAACAACAACAGCTCAATGGGGTTAGTACACACAATAATAAAAATCTGAAAAAATCAATAATATCAAAAAACTATGACTAGGTCACCTATAAACTTCCCGCTTTCTCTATCGGCCCAAACTGCACCCTGAGGAACTGGTGGTAAAATGGTGAGTCCACCCTTCCAGCTAACATTCTCAAAATGCAGTTCGTGCTAGAGCGCAACCTCGACATCAAGGACTTCAATCTTTTCCTTCGTATTGTCTCTCTCTATGTGTATTACTCCACCTACTCACATTTCAATGAATACGGCTACGGCTCTTACGCAAAAATTGCCTGGTTTAAATCCTTCTACAGTTTTTTTTCTCTTTTACATTGTTTCTTTGTTATGTTTCCTGTATTTTTTACAATAAAGTATTTTCTATCTATATATTTGAATAACTATTGCAGTGAAATCTTCTTTTGCATCGTTGTGATTTGATAGTGGACGAAACGAAACAGTGCCAGTCTTTTTCACCAGTAAAAAGACTATTATTAGATTTAACGTTGGAGACATTGAGTTAGGAATCATTATACAGCGTTTTTCTATAGCTAAAGTATTGTTTTTGGGTGTTATTTAAGGCAATTGGTTTTTTAGCTAAGGGATCTCCTAATACTATTTAGGTGTCAGTTAAAGGGATACCTCATTGGTCGAGTGGTTAGCATGTTCGACTACAGACATGAGGTCCTGGGTTCGAGTCCCGGGTCGGGCCATTTCGAAATCGATATTGAGTTTTCCATTAAGATTTTCTCAATATTTGCCCGAAGTTGGGAAGTTGGCGGTGTGATTCACCCCCGTGCCTCGAAGAGCACGTTAAGCCGTCGGTCCTGCGCCCGCTCTCTCTCTCGGGTTGTGTCGGATTACCGTCACATCGGACTATGAGAGTGAAGGAATAGAGAATGCACTTGTGTACTATGCCTGCCAATCCGCAGTGGAGCAGCGTGGTGGGTCTATGCTCTAAAAACCCTATCTCATATGAACGAGGACGCCTGTGCCCAGCAGTGGGACGTTAATGGGCTGCTACTTACTTACTTACCTTAAAGGGATTGTTTCTATAGCTAAGGGGTTTATGAGTACAATAAAAGCCAGTTAAGGGAATGGATTCTATAGTTAAGGGGCCCCTAACTATGTGATTCTACTCTGTGTGAATTGCATACAAGATTTTTATTATTATTTATAAATTAAACCAGTTCAAATTCAATATTCAAAGTCAGCTAGTTATATACAAAACTTTATCAAAATAAGACTAGATGAGATACCAGTAACTAGTTCCAAGAGCCCGTGATAATAGGAGAAAGATCTTACGGTGAGATCCAAAGATCTGTTTGCGTGATTCCGAATCCAAGATGTTTATCATGCTCGAAGATAAAGTGATCCTTTATATCACTTACCAGAGTGTGGGAGTCAAGTCTGCGTGATGCTTTTAAGGAGGCCCCTTATTTATGGCGATTTATTTTAAATAATTGTAAGAATATATCCTATTTTAGATCGGCTGGACATTAGACTACAAAAATAGTTTGATTAAATCAGTGATGTATAGCTTTTGTTTAGCCTGTTAATAAATTTTGCATGTAAATCGGATTGGGTGAGCGTAAAAGAGGTTATATTGAGCGAAACTTAAGAGATGGACATATGCTGTCATAGATTTTTTTTTAGAAATTTCACAGGAATACATTTCTGGCATACGTGACTTTTACTCCGATTTTGTAACATTGTTCATTGGTGTACCGTTGCTTTTGGTTTAAGCGTGATGATGTATAGCCTCTAGTTTTCCTCGATAAATGGGCTATCTAACACCGAAAGAATTTTTGAAATCAGACCAGTAGTTTCTGAGATTGGGGTGTTCAAACAAACTTTTCAACAATATAATGTGAGAAGATGTTTTTCTTCCCTCGTTCACTGTTATTTTGAACTCTTGGTGCGATGGTCTCTCGGTAACTCGACACTTAGTATAACAATATTCTCATAAATAAACATTAACAAGTTACAAAGCAAGTAACAAGACAATTAGAAGGATCGATTCCAATCGTAGCCGAGCATTTTCCTCTTGACTGAATAAGGCATTCGTATCAAGTAGCTTCTAAATTACAATGAAAAACGATATCAAAGTGCCGGCGTAGATCTAACATTGGATTACCGTACAAGGCCACAGAAGGCGGTCCGTCATACTCACTACCGATTCGTTTAAACCAGTAGTTTCCAAAGTTTAATAAAACAACCCTCGGATATCAAAGAGAACCTACAAGAGTTCCATTTAAGAAAAGGAAATACATGCGGTGTCATAATGAAATAATTAGAAGGACTACCTACAGGATAAAAAAGCGTGGAAGTAAATGAATTGCATTAATGGAAATAGAATAAATTATAATAGAAGTTGTGGGCTCTTTTCGGAACAGGGCGCAAAGGAACTCTCGTAGCTTTAGATTCTAAGTCGTTCTTTATCTCATCATTGACAAAAGCGAAGCTGAAGATCTACCTTTTGGGCGAAACTCCGTTGCACTGCGTTCAGCTGCTTTTGCACTCCACGTTTGTTAGCTAACGGCGCCCACGCCGCGGCCGCTTACAGGATTATTGGTTCTATGACTGTCGTGTATATAGTTTTGCTTATCTGGGGGTGAATGTGCATATGCATGTCTTGATGATGTGTTCATTGAAGGTGAGTTTGTGATCTATTGTAACGCCCAGAATCCTGATGGATTTGGTTAGGCCAATGGCGGTCCCGCCCATATTCAGGATCGGAGAGTCGTACCTCGTCGTTCGTCACCACCATGGCTTGGGTCTTGTGTGGTGCGAACCTGAGTTTGTTCGAGAGACTTCCAGTCCCGTCTCGCCCTCGATCACAATCGTCATGTCGTCGGTCGTCACGGCAGTAAAACCCTTCCCGCTCCATGTTTTGGAGCAGGGGATCCAACAGGATGTTCCACAGAAGCGGTCCTCCGATCGATCCCTGCACACACCCTTTCGTCGTGCTTCTGGGATGCTCGGTGGAGGTGTATTTCACTCTGATCTTTCTCTCGAGAAGATAGCTGTCGATCATCCTCCTCAGGTTTACAGGGCAACTTTCTTCAGCCAGTCTGAGTTTTATCGCCGCCCACTCTATGTCCAGCGAGATCACTACCATCAGCTTCTTTTCTGAAAGTGCTGACGGATGCGACCCACCAGGCTATAGAGGGCATCTTCGGTGCTCCTTTGCGGCATAAAACCATACTGGCGAGTACTGAGCCGGGGGAGGATGTGCCACTGTATTCTTCGTACCAGCATCTTCTCGAGAATCTTGCCCGGCACCGGTAACAGCCCTATCGGCCGTTAGGATTTGGGGTTCGTGTAGTCCTCTTTTTGTGGCTTCTGGAGGACCAACAGCACCGCCTCCATCCAGGCCACAGGGAAATGCCCCAGTGCCAGGCCGAGATAAACCTCGGGGGCCGCCTCTATGGCTCGCCTGCAGATGTCCGCGGTAAAGCCGTCAGAGCCGGGCGCCTTTTTCGGATTTAAGTCTTCGGCCGCACTGTGCATTTCGACAGTTGTAAATGGGGGTGTCCAAGATTTCACCTTGGGTTCCCCCATTTACTTGTTCAGCTGGGGCTCGGCCCGCCTGGTGCTCGTCATTGTCCCCCCGCGGGTCATCTTTCGGATAAAAGGTTTCCGCCAGCAGCTTCGCCGAACACGTGAGATCGTACATAATGCCGTCTTTTATTAGTGGTGTTCTCTTTTTTTTCATCTCCGTCATGCGTAGGACGCGGTATATTCCGTCCCACATGCCCTCCTTTTCTTGTTTCGCGCAGAAGTTCTTCCAGCTGGCGATTTGAGCCTGCAGGGCCTTTTCCTCATACAGCTCCTTTGCCTTCAGGTAGGTGGCCACGATCGACGCTCTGCGGACCGGCGCAGCGCAGCGGATTCGGCGTTTCTTAGTGGTGGCATCTCTTTTCAGTGCCGCGAGCTCCCCACTCCACCATCGTGGGTTTGTGTTCTTATGTCTCGTGTTAATTTTTGGTATATTCTCATTGCAAGTGTTTGTGATAGTTTCGGTGTATTTGTTTATTGTTTTTTCAAGGTTCTCCTTAGTGTCTATTGTAGTTATCTTTGCTTGGTTTATGTTATTGCTCACAAGATTGTGTGTGAGTTTCTTACGAAACTCACGCCGATTTGCTTTTTTGTGTTGTAGAGTCTTGTTGTTTTGACTTTTGAAATGAGTGGTGTGTCCAAAATGTTAAACACTATGGTGTTGTGATCAGAGCTCGTGACACCTTCGTCCACCATCCAGTCCGCTGTCCTCGCCAAGACGCCCTCAGTGCAGGCGGTTATATCGACACGGCTCGAGTAGGTTCTTCCTCTTCTCGTCCGAAGGTTGGCACGTCCCCTGTGTTAAGAAGCTGTAGGCCCAGCTTGTCGAGGGCGGAGAGCATGGCATCACCTCTGGCGTCCGTGACGCCGCTGCCCCATACGAGGTTTTTTGCGTTCACATCGCCACCGAGAATCACGTGTTGTATGGCAGCCTTCCGCATTATGTCCCGCAGCTCGTACAGGTATGGCCCTATGGGCTGCGTGGGTTCGAAGTAGTACGAGACCAGCGTGATGTCCCTGCCGCGAGCACCGACCCGAATCACCGTGAAGTTGCTGCTCGTCATTTTTGTGTCTAGTTCAACTGTCAAATCTACTTTGAACACGAGTATCGCAGCCTTCACGGTACTAGGGCCGCCCCCCGCTTGCTGGTACACCCGTAATCCCGCATAGTCTCGGACCTCGCCCCCACGGCCGACATATGGCTCCTGGACTAGTGCCGCGGTCCACTTTCGTTTTCTAGCCTCGAGGATGATTTCATTCATCGCCATCTGTTTTCTTTGTAGGTTTGCCTGCGCGATCTGGTGGCATTGCCTAGAGGTGGCGGTGCCTGCAGCGTCTTAGCAATAGGCCACCGAGGTCCTTGCCAGCGTTTCCCATTTTTGCCTTTCTAGGCAGTCAGGGCTAAAAGCGTCGTGATGCGAGTCTGCCCGCTTCGCTGCGGTGCAGTTGCAGCAGTTCGGCTTCGCCCCGTTTCGCCAGGCCTCGCAGTCTGACCTCTTATGGTGTTCTCCACAGTGCCCACATTGCTCCTGTGTTTCCTTGCAGTACTTTTTGCCGTGCCCGTATCCCAGGCAAAGCGAACGTTGTACAAGGGGCGAGTATCCAGTACTTCTACCCTTTGCATATCTACGTGGGCTACGCCCGCGGCAGTGGGATTTTTCCACAGTCCCGGCGAGACTCGCAAAACGACGTGGCATACATGTGGGTTCCTCGTGTTTTTCTTGAACCGTACTTCTGCCTGTCATCTGCGGGGTTTGTGAATCGATTGGTGTTTTGTTTTTGGGGGGCACTTTTTTTTCTTGGTCTTTATTATACCGCATGCTTTAGTACTACCTGAGACCTAGATTAGACTTAGATGGGCCCGCTGGCCTCGCAAAAATATATTATCGAGCATCGGCGTGATGCTAGAGGTTAAGCCTAGGTAATGGGCACATATCCCGAGGCTCGTAATCCTCAAATCAAGTTGAGACGAACCCGAGAGATCTCATCATTGGTCGCAAATTTAAAATTATTATATACTACTTGAATAAAGAATTTGTCTGTATGCACGAGCTTCTACTATTTCTCTCTTCCTTGTCTTCTATTTGGGCTGTTGGAAACGTCAGTCTCGTTATATTCTTTATTTTGTTGGACCAACGAGTAGGTGAGCAACTCCTTGGTCTTTTACCTTCGTCCCTTCATATAGCAACCAGTTTTCCAGTTTATCTGGCTGTCTTCGGGCGACATAACCAAAATACTGGAGTACACGTCGGTGGTGGACAGCTTTGATGTGATGTTAAGTTCTGTGAAGATGGACCTTTTTGTCCTCTTAACTGATCACAGAGAGATCATTCTCTTTACACATTACATCCTCTAAAAGCCTCTATTTGTTTTCGGTCACGTCGGATCAAGTCAGGAGCATCTAAAGTATTTCCTGCCAAAAAGTTTAAGATATTTTTTACTCAACTCAACAAAATTCCTCACAATAATGTTTCATTAGTTATTTTACCAGCATGTGGTTCTTCCAGATCATTTTTAATAATATTACTTTGTGTAATTATAAGCGGTAGCCATTTACTTTCAATTGCATAGTTTTACATAAAAAAATATTGAAAAAGATCGAAGAAAACAGTACTAGTACTCGATGTCCCGAGTTCAAACCCTGATAGGGCAAATCTAGGAAATAAAATTCTCTAATTTTTCTGAGTCTGGTTACCGCCCTACCTGTAAAGACGTACCGCCAAGCTTGGGAGAGCTTGGGGGAGCCTTGCCAAAGGGACTTGTGTTCGATGATGATGGTGTGTAGAAGCCATTAGATGCGAATTGCTTTTTACCAGATTAGCGCGCTTCCACTGTATCTTCACTTATTTTCAGGTATGATCGCAGTCAAGCGTTAACCTGTCAGCATTAGAAAAATACCAAAACTTTGGGAATCTATGGTTTAAATGGTCATAATTGGTCCACGAGGCCGTACTTGATCATTAGAACAGAGCTTTTAACTATATGAATCGTGACTCGTCCGCAATCAAATATTGATGGTGATATTTTAGAATGCGTATTCTTTTATTGTACTTTCATCGATACAACAAGTTCGGGAGCGAGTATAGATAAAAGATATCGTTTGAGACGTGCGTGACTTGATAATCTATAATGTTACTAGTTGAATCTAGTCTCGTTGCCGATCATAGTGTGTGGCTGGGTCCTCCTTCTGGGAGGCTGTCATCTTTCAGAAGACAGCAGTGGAGAGAGAAAGGGACAGTGCAGTTCATAGTCATCTCAGCCGCCGGAGAAGAGGAGATACCAGAAGGCACAGTTTTGCCCATTTTCTCTCCGTTTCTTCAATCTTTGAATCGGTGTCCAGAGGTGAATTCATCAGCAAATATCTGAGTCACTCTGAATTTTATAACTCCCGCATGTAGGTTAACGTACGCAAAAGCACTTCCCAGCCAAAAACAAAGATGTCTTCGTCGACACACTTAAATGTTAAACTGATTCGACAGTCTTGCTGGTGGTGCTTTTGGGCTGGCCGGAAGCTTCTGTCATGGCCAGTGTATCAAAACTATAACGGACTGCCTCTCTATCGTAAAGGGTCGAGTACTTTGATAACATAGAACGCGATATCGATCCCTGGTAGATTAAATTTAGGAGATTGTATGTTTTTAATTTTCCTGACTCCGTACTGGTGGGTGGCTTCAGCTGTGGCTAGTAAATCAGTTTAGTGCGCTACCATATTATCCCTGTCAACCTGTCAACATTAAACAAAGTCTATCTCTTGATATCTCTGAAGCTGCTAAACTTCTGGATATCACACGGACAAAGAGAAGACTTAGAACAAAACATTTTGAGTTAGTAACAGTGCAGTGACACAATATAGTGTAATGTGGTGCTTTTAAGCAAGAACTCAACAACAGTATGGGTCAATAGACATTATCATCATTTACTTGCCCTTATCCCACTAGGTGGGGTCGGCACAGCATGTTTCCGTTCGCCACTTCACTCTATCCGCTGTCATTTCTACATTCACACCCTTTATACACACATCCTCTTTCACACAATTCGTCCACACTTTTTTTGGTCGTCCTCTTCCGGCCCTGCCGCTTATCGTCATATTTAGAGCCCTCTTGCATACATGGCTATCCTCTCTTCTCATGACATGCCCATACCAGGCTATCCTTCCACTCCTTAAATTCTCGGTCACTGGTGCTACTTTCACACTTCCTCTAATATACTCATTCCTAATCCAATCCAATTTTGTCACCCTACACATCCATCTCAACATTCACACCTCTGCATGCAATTTCCTTTCATTCTCACCTTTGGTGGCCCAGCACTCTGATCCATACAGGATGACAGGTCTTACGATCGTCTTATAAATTTTCCCCTTTAGTTTGAGGGGCATTCTGGCATCGCAAATTGTTACCGAGACCTGCCTCCACTTCATCCAACCTGCATTTATCCTGTTAGTAACATCTCGGTCAATGCTGCCGTCATTTTGGAAGATGGGGCTGAGGTAACGGAAATCGGAGCAGACTCGAAGGGATGCACCATCTAAGACAATCCATGAAAAACTGGAGGGAATCCCGAAATCACAGAAAAGATGTTCTGTTTTGGTCCTATTGATCTGCTAACTGAACATGACGAAAATCTTCCCGTCTGTAAAAGTTCATAACTTAAGGATGGATGTATGATATTAAAATCATCAATAAATGTAAAAAGCACTGTTAATAATTGTAGAGTTTATACACCGGCGTGTTGAAGTGATCGCGTTGACAGAGGCGATGAAGTGATAAAGATGTTTATTGATGATATTCTAGTACAGTAATTGCTGCGGCGGCGCTTGTGTACGAGATGCACTCAGCTCGAGCGAATGACAAAGATTCGAGACCAGATATGCATCTTTCGGTCAGCTTTGATCTCTTTGGCAAAGGAATAACCGTGCAAAATATCAATTTAAACATGTACATAATATATATTGCAATTTAAATAAAATATTATCCATTAATAAAGCGACAAATCTAGTCAATTTATTGCATATTTTAGTTAATGCACCTTAAGATGTAGACAAGGTCCTAATTATTTATCTAATTACTTATATTAGCTTATAATTTTAAAAGATACCTTCGGGAGACTGCTCAGAGAACAATGGAATATTTTTTTTACAATTACTACAGACAAACGAGCTGGCGGGTCACCTGATGATAAGTGATTACTGCCGCCCATGGACATCTCCAGCATCAGAGGAACTGCCGATGCGTTGAAGATGGGAGTGTAATTGGATCTTAAACAATTTCATGTGGAAGTTTTGGGGGAAACACCGCTGCTGGAAGTTGTTTCCAAATTTTGCAGGTACGCGGAAAAAAGATTGGCCAAACCGAGTCGTTGTGGGGGCCATTCATCCAGTGTGTGGGTGACGACTCTAGACTTCAGAGAGAACTAATGGTTCTTCTGTGATTTTTGGGTAGGGATCAAACGAATCCCTGCGGGTTCAGTGGACTGTATGTGGCCCCAGGTGCATTGATCATGCGGGTTCGGTTCGTCAATGTTCAGGTTCTTGAGAGTTTCGGATCTTCAGTTCTTCGTGGTTTGAGGGTTCGGGTCTTCAATTTTTGATGCGTGGGTCTTCTGGGTTCGGAGGTTCTGTCGTCAGTGTTGTGTCTTCGAGGTTCGGTTATCCGTGTTCGTGCTTTGGTCTTCAGAGTTCGGTTCGGCAGAGTTCTGGTACACAAGTCGCGCTTAGTACTCAGATCTACTCCGATCGGGAGTCTAAGGCGAAATGCGACATATAACTTTGGGAGAGGCCTTTTATGCAACTCCCCTGCTCGGCATGTACATACGGCGTTACGAGCAGGAGAGAGGGCGATCGCGGGTGCTGAGGTAGGAGAGGGAGGTGGTTCGCCGGCGGTGGACTAATCAGAATCAGTCGCCGCCGGCGACGCGCTAGACCCGCAGCTCCCGTCCCCAACCTTGATGTAGAGTCCAGTTTATTGGTCAGTTGGGGGTTGCCAATAATTCGTATTGCCCGACGAAAGAGTTGATATTGGGGCGCACTAGCTCGAAGGTGACAGCAGTATTCTAAATGAGGCCAAATTTGGGGGTTTATATAAGATAGAAGCTCGTAAATATGTACACCGAAAAGATTGCCGAACTTCTACACCAAAGACTTCACCATCACGTGAATCCTGAAGCTGCTATACTTTTGGATATCATCTAAATAAAAACAATACTTAAAAGAATGAAACCTTTTGAGTTAGTGAAAGTGCAATGATACGATATACTCAATACAAAACTCCAAAATAAAAGGAAAATATTTAGGAAAATAGTAATGTACCTTATGAATACGTAAGAATTAGCGATCTTCACAAGGACCTCAATATAGAGCTCGTATATAAGTACATCGAAAAGATTGCTAAAGCTCATCATCACGTGAATTTTGAAGCTATTGATCTTTCTGAATGTCACTCAAATAAAGAAGAAACTTTCAAGAATAAATATTAGAAAATATAAAACATGCATTTATTTTGCTAAGACAAAAAATAAAACAGCAAACTTAGATAACTGGAATCGGCTATTTTTACGGAGGCTCTTAAAGGCTTAACTGGCATTCGAAGATTCAAGTTTATCCACAGTTGAACGTCCTATAGCTATGACGTTTATGCGAAACACTTCAAGAAATTAAAACGAGAACAATTCAAAAAGAAACAAGCACTTTATTAATACTTAAATACAACACGTTTCCAATATATCGATAAGTAAATGCTGTCTTGCAATATAAGGCGGGGAATTTGGTGACAACTCTAGGATTTTATCGGCAAAAACTTCCAAGTACACCGAAAAAGGCACTGACAGAAACATCCGCGCTAATAAACACAAAGAATTGATCCTGGCATTTTGTGCAAGGCCGTCGCGTTTGCCTCTGAATAAAAAAATACAGATACTTAATGAAGTAGGTCTGTGCCGGAGCCATAAATTAAAAAAATAAATATATTGACAGGGCGCCTTACTGGTCTTATAATTAACGTGGCGTACGACGCGCGACTTGACAGGTCACTCACATTCCTCGCTGGGCACGAGGCCTTCGAGGACGGATGCATTTGCACTCAATAATAACTCCTTTTTTACAAACCAACCCGTAAACTAGTATAAGGGATATCTACTTAATTTCATGCCATGTTAAGCATAACATTACTGTATAATAGTTTGTGGATTTATATGTCAAGTTTTTTTTTCTAGTTTGCCGATTTATTTCTGAAAAACACCCTACACATAAAACCCTCCTTATGGACTCTTTTTTATAGGATAAAATAAAGAAAAATCCTTATTTATTGTATTCTTTAGTTTTTAATTTTTTTTTTGTAGTTTACTTTCAAATAACATCCCTTGTAGTATTATAGTTATTTTTTTTTTTAGTTTATTCTTATGGTTTAAGCAAGCCGTGTTCGTTTCGAGAAGGTGAAATCTATAACAAGCTTATTGGAATGTAAACATACTTTTAACAGATTTCACCCGTTTAATGAACCAAATAAAAAAAAAAAAAAAAAAAAAAAANGAGTGGTCGGCTATTGAAACTGTCGCGTTCCTAGCTATTAGTGTTAATGAGTTCGTGTGAATTGATATCGGGAACATTAAGTGATTGAACATTATAATCCGAGTTAATTAATAAAGTGTTTGATTGCACCAACATTACCCATGAACGCCCACAGAATAAGAAATTAAATAATGGAACCAATTCATAACGACGTCGGCGGAGAACCCTACGCCCCTGTGCTTCATGCTTCTCCGTTCTCTGTTATTCTCCGACATATATATATGTCGGGGTGCAATAGTCTGTGGAACGCTGGCGCCATCTGTATATCAGCGTGGGGACAGAGCCAATAAGTAGCAGGCCGGCCCGTCTCTCGGGAGTTCTCGAGTGGCAGAAGGCCGGAGTGGTTGACTATTGAAACTGTCGCGTCCCTAGCTATTAGTATTAATGCGTTTGTGTAAATTGACATCGGAAACATTAAGTGATTGAACATTATAATCTGAGTTAATTAATAAAGTGTTTGATTGCACCAACATTACCCACGAACGCCCACAGAATAAGAAATTTAATAATGGATCCCATTAATGACCATGTCGGCGGAGAACCCTTCGCCCCTGTGCTTTATGCTTCATCCGTTTCTCCCTTATTCTAAGACATATATACACAGAGAGAAAATACTTTACTACACACCGTCTTGATTTGATATAATTTCTAACTATATATGATAATATTACATTAACCTATGTGCAATTGCAGCCTCATTGCTTAAGTTAATCTCTGCCAAGTAATCCTAAACAGTGTAATAGTTGCGATAGTAAGAGTAAGATGGATAATATTAGACTCAATGTCTCTAAAAGTAAAGCGTTTTTGGAGATTACGTGGGGTATGAGGAAGATACACGACAAAAACAAGTAAAGTGAGTAAAATAAATAAATAACATTATATTTCTGAATATATTTCTGAAATTACACTTTTCTACAGATTGAGCTTACACAATGTAACACTACAATAGAATAAATACATTAGTTATTGCATTACATATACATTCACACACACGCACGCGCGCACGCACACACACACACACACACGCACACACACGCGCGCGCGCACACACACACACACACACACACACACACACACACACACGTTACGTATGTACGTACGTACGTGGTTGTTACGTGAACTATCACATATTATAGGTAACCATTTTAGTTTAGGCTGAGTTCGATATTAGCTCATATGCTCAAATTTCCGCAGGCCATAAACAAATCTTATACAGAAATTTTGCAGGCGTTGCAATTTATCTAAAACTTCTCTATTGGCATTAATATAACCAATGTCTACGAGTACATGATCTATAAGGGGCGGTAATAATGTTTCTGCTAAAGAAGTTTCCACCTTTTTAAACAGCCAACTGCCTCAAATAGACGTCGACTTAATTAGTTCACTTGCGATCTCCAAGAAAAGGAAGAATCCACTATCAGACCATTTTTTTTTTATATTAGCACTAAGTGGTGAAGCAGTGTTATTTGACAAAACTGGTGGTTACGTACCAAAATCCATTTTGCAATGTCTGGGACTACCCATAATTGCCGCTAGTGTAAGACAATATGATTTGCTCCAATAACCAATTTTATTGAAGTCAGAATTTGTGGTGTTGATGCTAAATAAAATTTGATCCATAAGCACGGAAGTGTAGATCTGCAAGTCATCAATATATGGATAAAAGGAGCTGGAAACAGAGCGTGATATGAAGTTGATAATGATAACCAAGTGTAGGGGAGAGATTACGCCTCCTTGCGGAACACCGGCATGGAGATGATAGAAAGCTGAGTTTTTATTCGTAGAGAGATGTGTATATATATTAGAGATGTATCTTATACTAGTTTATAGACTGTTGTCCATAAGCAGAGCTTTATAAACATTAAATTAATCCATATATTCCTGACTGGGTATGAGGACTTCGCAGACGAATACACTCAGAAACTAATATACGGTAAATCTATCTATATTATTCTTAGTTTTATTTATAGATTGAGGTGTTTATCAGAAATAAGCCCGCAAACTAGGAAATATTAAATCAATCTGTATCATATTCGTATTCCTGACTGGGTACGAGGCCTTCGAGGACGGATGCACTTTGCATTCAATAATATTTTTTTTACAAATGAACCCAATAACTACAATATACATAATAATGCTATGTTCAACAGTCCATAAGGAGAGTTTTATCAGTAGATACAAGTATACTAGACTATCTAGATATCAGTAAACTAGACTGGTAGACTAGAAAACATTTAATCAATCCATAATGTATTCCTCACTGGGTACGAGGCCTCCTAGGATGGGTGAATTTTACTTTCACTAAGACTTTTATTTTACAAATAAACTCACAAACTAGCATCTTCCTGTATTTTACTTAATTTTATGTAATGTTAAATACTTCGTTACTATGAATTTTAAAGTAATTTTTCAGACATAATGTAGCAAAGTTTAATCAATTCCTATTACTGAGAATGAAGTCATCGAGGAGGGATGCGTTTTGCACTCAATAATAAGTCCTTTTCTTACAAATAAACACATAAACTAGTATACCGTATATCTATACTAGCAGACCCGACAGACTTCGTTCTATCAGCAGTACTAATGATCTATAGCTCTTACATTTTGTGACAATTCAATTGATTTTGAACTTTCCGCAGCGGTAAGAAAGTGCAAATCGACTCTTGCTTAGACAACAGTACTTGTAATGTTTTATGAATTTTATTAAATAGCAATAAAGGTCAAATTGACTCTACATTTTAGTTAGAAAAGGTTTGTATGGCAAACAGAAAAGGGATGATTTTAGGATTTTCCTCTGCAATTAGTAGAATTTTTCTCGCCGTAAAAACCATCCTTGGACTTCAATGAACATTAAAAAAATCAATTGTCAAAATTGACTCGGGCGTTGTTGAGTTATGCGCTTACCAACACAATTTGCGATTCATACTTATATTAAATAAATAGAAAAAAACAAAATCGATTAAATGACACACAGAATCTTTTTTGTTTTGAAATAAAAGATAGCGTAAATAAATGAATGCCATATTTTACATAAACTACAAATGAATTTACAAAACCGTTGCTATAGACAACGGTCTAATAATTCATGTCACAACCTTGTGGATGCGTGGGAGTGCGTGGGAAGATGCGTGTGAGTGCGTAGGTGGATGCGTGGGAGTACTTGGGTGGATGCATGGGTGGATATGTGGGAGTGCGTGGGTGAATGCGTGGGAGGGTGTGTGCAAACGTATTTATAAGCATTGAAGTGATGTTAGACATTTTGCTGGTCTATGTGCGCTTCGTAGCAGAAACAAATGACTAAACATATAAATTTTAAAGGAAATGGTAAAGGGTTGATGGAATTCAAAAAATGAATAGTCTAAAACCTTTTACAATTAATTCCGCGTCAAATAGTCATGGTCTCATCCCAATTGGTCCCGTAGTTTTCAAGTTTATCGATAACAAAGAAAAAAAGTTGCTTATATACATCTACTACTATATTTTTACTGATTTTACGCTACGTTAAACAATACATAACAATGAATTTTAAAGTAGCAACGTTGAATCAATTCCTGTTACATTATTGACTGGGCACGAGGTCTTCGAGTACGGATGCATTTTGCACTCAAAAATAACTTTTTTTTATTAATAAACAAACTAACTAATATATCTCGGAGTGCAATAGTCTGTAGAGCGCTCGCGCCATCTGTATATCGGCGTGAGACGGAGTCAATAAGTGGCAGTCCAGTGCGTCTCTCGGTAGTTTTCGGATGACAGCTCGCCGGTGCGGTCGACTTTTGAAACTGTCTTGTTCCTAGCTATTACTGTTAATGAGTTTGTGTAAATTTATATCGGGAACTTGAAGTGATTGAATATTATAAACTGAGTTAATTAATAAAGTGTTTGTTTGCATCAGATTTTCCCACGAACGCCCACAGTATGGAAATGATGGATGCCATTAATGACGATGTCGGCGGAAAACCCTACGACTCTATGCTTTATGCTTCCTTCTCTCTTATTCTCCGACATATAGATAAATCTATCGAGGTTTTTTAAATGCAACTTCTAAAATACTATCTATTTATAAGTGTTTGTTAAGTCTTCAATAAGTCATACTATACTTGTAAGTAACAGATTTGGACATGAAGACTGACACAGGTTTAAAGTTACCCTTAAATAGACATCAACACAATACAACTTAAGTGCAAAAAGCCTTAATCTTTTAAAGGAACCGATTCAAACTAGGTATAAATAATTAAGAAGTGGTCATAATTATTGACTTCTAGCAGGTGCTAGAGCCTTAGCGGGCTGTAATTGTCCCGATATAGTCCGTGTCATAGCTGACTATTATACAACTGGAGAAAAATAACAACTTGTTATAAGCACGTAATGATAGAATACGTAAAAGTATATAAATACATGTCATATGAATGTGAAAATGTTTACTTGTCTGTCAGATTACGTCGTCTTATAATTATACTACTTGGTGCCTGCGATTTTATTTGCATATAATTAGTACTTGAGTCCTTTAGAACTAATCTAAGTTGAACAATTTAATATTGAAATTGTTTAACTTGAGAAAAACTTTGTGTATATTAATATTCTAATGCAAGGAATGCTTATTTCTTAATAAAATCTTTTGTTAAGTTCTATGTTACATCTCACTGTCATCGGTATATGTCTATCGCAAACTAAACACTGAATAGAGAGAAGGAGAAGCGTCCAAATCTTTTGTTAAGTTCTATGTTACATCTCACTGCCAACGGTATATGTCTATCGCACACTAAACACTGAATAGAGAGAAGGAGAAGCGTCCAAATCTTTTGTTAAGTTCTATGTTACATCTCACTGCCAGCGGTATATGTCTATCGCTCATTAAACACTGAATAGAGAGAAGGGGAAGCGTCCAAATCTTTTATATAGTTATATGATAATGTAAGAAAAGGTTATTTATTAATAAAATCTTTTGTTAAGTTCTATGTTACATCTCACTGCCAACGGTATATGTCTATCGCACACTAAACACTGAATAGAGAGAAGGAGAAGCGTCCAAATCTTTTGTTAAGTTCTATGTTACATCTCACTGCCAACGGTATATGTCTATCGCAAACTAAACACTGAATAGAGAGAAGGAGAAGCGTCCAAATCTTTTGTTAAGTTCTATGTTACATCTCACTGCCAACGGTATATGTCTATCGCAAACTAAACACTGAATAGAGAGAAGGAGAAGCGTCCAAATCTTTTGTTAAGTTCTATGTTACATCTCACTGCCAACGGTATATGTCTATCGCAAACTAAACACTGAATAGAGAGAAGGAGAAGCGTCCAAATCTTTTGTTAAGTTCTATGTTACATCTCACTGCCAACGGTATATGTCTATCGCAAACTAAACACTGAATAGAGAGAAGGAGAAGCGTCCAAATCTTTTGTTAAGTTCTATGTTACATCTCACTGCCAACGGTATATGTCTATCGCAAACTAAACACTGAATAGAGAGAAGGAGAAGCGTCCAAATCTTTTGTTAAGTTCTATGTTACATCTCACTGCCAACGGTATATGTCTATCGCAAACTAAACACTGAATAGAGAGAAGGAGAAGCGTCCAAATCTTTTGTTAAGTTCTATGTTACATCTCACTGCCAACGGTATATGTCTATCGCAAACTAAACACTGAATAGAGAGAAGGAGAAGCGTCCAAATCTTTTGTTAAGTTCTATGTTACATCTCACTGCCAACGGTATATGTCTATCGCAAACTAAACACTGAATAGAGAGAAGGAGAAGCGTCCAAATCTTTTGTTAAGTTCTATGTTACATCTCACTGCCAACGGTATATGTCTATCGCAAACTAAACACTGAATAGAGAGAAGGAGAAGCGTCCAAATCTTTTGTTAAGTTCTATGTTACATCTCACTGCCAACGGTATATGTCTATCGCAAACTAAACACTGAATAGAGAGAAGGAGAAGCGTCCAAATCTTTTGTTAAGTTCTATGTTACATCTCACTGCCAACGGTATATGTCTATCGCAAACTAAACACTGAATAGAGAGAAGGAGAAGCGTCCAAATCTTTTGTTAAGTTCTATGTTACATCTCACTGCCAACGGTATATGTCTATCGCAAACTAAACACTGAATAGAGAGAAGGAGAAGCGTCCAAATCTTTTGTTAAGTTCTATGTTACATCTCACTGCCAACGGTATATGTCTATCGCAAACTAAACACTGAATAGAGAGAAGGAGAAGCGTCCAAATCTTTTGTTAAGTTCTATGTTACATCTCACTGCCAACGGTATATGTCTATCGCAAACTAAACACTGAATAGAGAGAAGGAGAAGCGTCCAAATCTTTTGTTAAGTTCTATGTTACATCTCACTGCCAACGGTATATGTCTATCGCAAACTAAACACTGAATAGAGAGAAGGAGAAGCGTCCAAATCTTTTGTTAAGTTCTATGTTACATCTCACTGCCAACGGTATATGTCTATCGCAAACTAAACACTGAATAGAGAGAAGGAGAAGCGTCCAAATCTTTTGTTAAGTTCTATGTTACATCTCACTGCCAACGGTATATGTCTATCGCAAACTAAACACTGAATAGAGAGAAGGAGAAGCGTCCAAATCTTTTGTTAAGTTCTATGTTACATCTCACTGCCAACGGTATATGTCTATCGCAAACTAAACACTGAATAGAGAGAAGGAGAAGCGTCCAAATCTTTTGTTAAGTTCTATGTTACATCTCACTGCCAACGGTATATGTCTATCGCAAACTAAACACTGAATAGAGAGAAGGAGAAGCGTCCAAATCTTTTGTTAAGTTCTATGTTACATCTCACTGCCAACGGTATATGTCTATCGCAAACTAAACACTGAATAGAGAGAAGGAGAAGCGTCCAAATCTTTTGTTAAGTTCTATGTTACATCTCACTGCCAACGGTATATGTCTATCGCAAACTAAACACTGAATAGAGAGAAGGAGAAGCGTCCAAATCTTTTGTTAAGTTCTATGTTACATCTCACTGCCAACGGTATATGTCTATCGCAAACTAAACACTGAATAGAGAGAAGGAGAAGCGTCCAAATCTTTTGTTAAGTTCTATGTTACATCTCACTGCCAACGGTATATGTCTATCGCAAACTAAACACTGAATAGAGAGAAGGAGAAGCGTCCAAATCTTTTGTTAAGTTCTATGTTACATCTCACTGCCAACGGTATATGTCTATCGCAAACTAAACACTGAATAGAGAGAAGGAGAAGCGTCCAAATCTTTTGTTAAGTTCTATGTTACATCTCACTGCCAACGGTATATGTCTATCGCAAACTAAACACTGAATAGAGAGAAGGAGAAGCGTCCAAATCTTTTGTTAAGTTCTATGTTACATCTCACTGCCAACGGTATATGTCTATCGCAAACTAAACACTGAATAGAGAGAAGGAGAAGCGTCCAAATCTTTTGTTAAGTTCTATGTTACATCTCACTGCCAACGGTATATGTCTATCGCAAACTAAACACTGAATAGAGAGAAGGAGAAGCGTCCAAATCTTTTGTTAAGTTCTATGTTACATCTCACTGCCAACGGTATATGTCTATCGCAAACTAAACACTGAATAGAGAGAAGGAGAAGCGTCCAAATCTTTTGTTAAGTTCTATGTTACATCTCACTGCCAACGGTATATGTCTATCGCAAACTAAACACTGAATAGAGAGAAGGAGAAGCGTCCAAATCTTTTGTTAAGTTCTATGTTACATCTCACTGCCAACGGTATATGTCTATCGCAAACTAAACACTGAATAGAGAGAAGGAGAAGCGTCCAAATCTTTTGTTAAGTTCTATGTTACATCTCACTGCCAACGGTATATGTCTATCGCAAACTAAACACTGAATAGAGAGAAGGAGAAGCGTCCAAATCTTTTGTTAAGTTCTATGTTACATCTCACTGCCAACGGTATATGTCTATCGCAAACTAAACACTGAATAGAGAGAAGGAGAAGCGTCCAAATCTTTTGTTAAGTTCTATGTTACATCTCACTGCCAACGGTATATGTCTATCGCAAACTAAACACTGNAAGTTCAATTTATATCCGCTTTACGTCCGGCTGTAATGTGACATGCGATAGATGGACGAACCGTTTTAAGCTGTATTACTATCAAACGTTAACCCTTTATGAAGTGGGGCAGATGAAGCAAGCCATTGGCACCGCCACACTGGCCCTGGATGCTCTGTGAAGTTCACTTTACATCCGCTTTGCTTCCGGCTGTAATGTGACATGCGATAGATGGACGAATCGTTTTAAGCTGTATTCCTATCAAATGTTAACCTTTAAGGAAGTGGAGCAGATGATGCACACCATTGGCACTGTCACACTGGCCCTGGATGCTCTGTCAAGTTCACTTTACACCCGCTTTGCTTCCGGCTGTAATGTGACATGCGATAGATGGACGAACCGTTTAAAGCTGTATGACTATCAAACGTTAACCTTTCAGTAAGTGCAACAGCTGATGCGATTCGCGCTGTTTTACAGACCCTTGCTGCTCCACCAAGATCATTTTACTCCCGCTTCGCATTCTGCTGTAATACGACATACGACAGATGGACGAAATAATAAGAGGCGATGGAAATTTTGTTTCATTTAATAAATGCAACAGGGGTAAAACATCTCCAATACTTTCTCTAGGCAGACATTTTAACTAGATGCTAATAACCAGACTCTAGTTTTTATAACTCGATGGGAATACGGGCAACAGGTTTGTAGGTGAAATAGCGTGCAATCCTAATGCATGCAGGTGGCAATCTGCAGGAGCCCGCATTTTTATGCATCTTTGAAATAAAATTGCATCTATTTTTATAGATATAAACCAGCAAATCACACGGTTCATTACATGTTAAGTGAATCACGTCGCCATTTAAGATCTAAGTGTCCAAATGTCTATACTTCTTTTCACGTTCTGCTATTAATCTATTAACCAATAACTCAAAAACTACTCAACGGATTTTCATAAAGGTTACAGTAATACATAGAGAGATTCACAACGAAGGTTTATATATATATTTTTTTAAGGTATCGTGTAAATCTGTTGAATTACAGCTATAACTGTTGCAAGTGTTGCACAAAATCAAACCGCTTCGAAACTGTCAAGGAAAACGCTGTTCAAAACTCAATTGCTTAAAAATATTACAAAATAATATCAAGTAGGATAGTTCCACTTTAATTGTCCTACAAAACAGTCTTTAGTGGCATATGTCTATCTCTTAAGGTAAAATGGTTGCTAATGTAACAAAAAATCACGCAACTTGGAAACCGTCATGAAAAACGTTGCCTAATTCTCAATTGTTCAGAAATGTAACAAAAATGTATAATATAATATTCTAGTGGTATATGTCTATCTCTTAAGAATAACTGATCATTCCATTTTATCTTCTAAGGAAATGGTCAAGTACAATTAGACGGTTAATTTTTTAGACAACCAGAAAAACAATAAATCTGCATAAATTAATTAATTGTAATTAGTGCTAATTTATTGTAAGAAGAATTAAGTGAAGTGAAGCTTTGAAAGGGAAAGGAATAAAAGTGAATGTAAATAAAACGAAAGTTATGCTTTTCGAACGAGATGAATCTATGATGGATAGCAATATTTTGATAGATGGGGAAAAAGTGGAAGTGGTGAAAGAATTTGTATACTTGGGATCTAAATTTACAATAGATGGAACATGTGAAAGTGATATCGAAAGGAGAGTGAATGCAGGGATTATGGTAAATGGTGCTCTGCATGCTTTTATGAATAGCCAGATGGTGTCTCAAAGGGCTAGACTGGCAGTGCATGCTGGAGTGCTGGTGCCAACACTTATGTATGGTAGTGAAAGTTGGGTATGGCAGAAGAATCACAAAAGTAAAATAAATGCGGTAGAGATGAGAGCGTTGAGAAGCATGAGTGGATTAAAACTGAGTGACAGAGTGAGAAATAGTGTGATAAGAGAACGTTGTGGTATAAAAGAAGACGTAGTGACTAAAATTGAAAAAGGTATGCTTAGATGGTTTGGGCATGTAGAGAGAATGAATGAAAGGAGACTGACAAAAAGGATTTATGAGTCAAGAGTGAATGCGAAAGTTGGAAGGGGAAGACCGAGGCGAACGTTCCTGGACCAAATCCAGGACATTTTAAATAACGGCCAGGTCAAGAGTACTCTAAACCGACGAACTTGTATGAAAGGTTTAATGAGAATGAAAGAAGCGAAGGAGATATGCAAGGATCGTGGCAAGTGGAAGGATGTTATCTCTGCCTACCCCTATGGGAATGAGGCGTGATGCTATGTATGTATGTATTTATGAGTCGAGGGAATTAAAAATTACGATAACGTGGCAAAATAAATTGCCAAATATTTTCAAATATAAAATAAGCGCATTTATTGTATCAGAATGCAATGTGACACTTTTGCCACTCAAAATAGCGCCGAAAGTGCGAACTTTCGATACAAGTATCATGAGATATACTTTTAACTCGAGCGAAATAATAGAAATTGTTATATATGTCGGAGAATAAGAGAGAGTTAATTGGATCCATTATTTCATTTCCTATTCTGTGGGCGTTCGTGGGTAATGTTGTTGCAATCAAACACTTTATTAATTAACTCGGATTATAACGTTCAATCACTTAATGTTCCCGATAACAATTTACACAAAGTCATTAACGCTAATAGCTAGGAACGCGACAGTTTCAATAGTCGACCACTCCGGCCGACCGCCGCTCGAGAACTCCCGAGAGACGGGCCGGACCGCCACTTATTGACTCTGCCCCCACGCCGACACAAAGATGGCGCCAGCGTTCCACAGACTCTTGCATTCCGACATATATATAACTTAGCATTTCATATACATCATTATGTTCTTTTCTGCCATTTACGTCAGATTTTATCAGTTTATAAAAATTTTGTCCATTTTCTTCGAAGAGTTCAGAGAAACAGCCTAAATTGCAACATCTCTAAATTAATTCGATGCATTTTAAAGATATTCTTTTCCCAATTAGCATATTCACACTTATTAAGTTAGGAAAAATGAAAACAGACATAAAAAATATACACGTTGCCATAATTTATGTTAACATTAGCATGATCGTTAATTCTTTTAAGTATTTATTAAATCACTCACCGGATGATATACAGCTTGTTCACTCTTTAGCGCTGGATAGTCCACAAATCAATAGCTAATCGAATTTATTCTTACAAGTGTCTACCTATATATCTTGTTCTGTATATCTATTTATCTTATCTGATGGTTTAAAAGCCATAATATCCCTGGCTGGATGGATATTGCTTCATATCTGAGGAAAATACAATAATTAATGAATTCACTTACATATGTTTACGTCTATATTTTGTATTCTATATCTGTATATTCTATCTTATGGCTTAAAAACCATAATATCCCTAGAAGGGTGGATGTCTTTTATTTCTGAGGGAAATACAATAAATAATTAAAATACATACAAGTGTATACCTATATATCTTGTTTTGTATATCGATTAACTTATATGATGGTTTAAAAGCCATAATATCCCTGGATGGATGGATATTGCTTCATATCTGAGGAAAATACAATAATTAACGAATTTACAAATGTATATGTGTATATCTTGTATTCCATATCTATATATTTTATGTGATGGCTTAAAAGCCATAATATCACTAGAAGCGTGGATGTTTTTTTTATTTCTGAAGGAAATACAATAAATAATTAAAATACGCATAACTGTATACCTATATATCTTGTATTGTATATCTATATATCTTATCTGATGGATTAAAAGCCATAATATCCCTGGATGGATGGCTATTGCTTCATTTCTGATGCAAGTACGAATTAATGAATTGACTAACATGTGTATACCCATATAAACTCATATTACATATCTATAAATCTTATTTGATGGCTGAAAGCCATAATATCATGAGATGGAAGGGTGGAGATTTTATTTTTTGAGGTAAATACGATTAATAATTAAATTACTTCAAAATGTTTACCTGTATTTCTTGTATTACATTTCTATACATTATATCTGATGGCTTAAAAACCATAATATCATTGGAAGGATGGATGTTTTTTATTTCTGAGGGAAATACAATAATTAATTAAAATACTTACAAATGTATACCCATATATCTTATAATGTATATTTCTATATCTTATCCAATGGCTAAAAGTCATAACAGCCCTAGATGAATGGATATTGCTTCATTCCTGAGAAAAGTACAACAATTAATGAATTACATATCTATAACTCTTATTTAATGGCTTAACCGTCCTAATATCACTGGATGGAGAAGAGTTTATTAATTTCTGAAGAAAATACAATAAATAGTTAAATTACCTAAAAGTATATGCCTATATATATCTTATTGTAAAGATATATATTTGTTTTCTTCTATTTATTTTTTTTATTTATTTATTTAGAAAAAGATACACCATCGACTTATCACTAGACATTCTTATAAATTTACAACATAGATTCGTTCAGTGTGACTCGCCATTACAGGTGTATACAGCACTATTGAATATAAATTTAAATTAAATTAAATTAAGTGTGATGTAAACAAAAAAAGAGATATAAAAACATGCAAATAAAGAAAAATAATGAATACCAAAATTAAAAGTAACTAGTAACTTAGTCTAAAACTAAATCTAAATACGGAGAACGTGCGTAATAATTTTGACAAATTTTATATAATTGTCACAACCGAGAATGTCAATATCGCCCTTCCGTGAGACTTTGTTGTATGTTTCCATAAGTCTGTTCAAAGGAGCATATCTTCCAACATTGGTCCTAGAGCAATTTAAATTAAATATATTTATATGGTTCCTTGGGACAGATTTTTGTACATTAATATTAATTTTCTCAATAATACCTGAACAATTAATTTGGCCATGTAAAATCTTATACAGTGTTTTCACATCACAAATCTTACGCCGTGATTCTAAAGAACTCAGTTTAAAATGTGATAATCTAGAGTGATAGTTTGAACGGTAAGGACAGCTTTTGTCCATAAAAGCCAGAAACCTGGTAAAGCTACGTTGCACGCGTTCAATTCTTTCGCTATGGGTTTTATAGAAAGGGTTCCAAATGGGGGACGCATACTCGAGACTACTTCTTATAAGGGATTTATATAAAATTAGAACAGTCTTATGATTTTTGAAGTCTTTGCATATTCTTTTTACAAATCCAGTTAACTTCCAAGCATGTAATGTCATTCTGTCAATATGTTCTATAAAAGTCAACTTTTTATCAATGACGACGCCCAAATCTTTTACGGATGATGATGTAACGAGAGTAATATTGTTTATTAAATAACTCGACGCGGTAACGTGTTTCTTTTTTGAAAATTTTATATGAAGGCATTTTGCAACGTTTATGTCCATTTTGTTGACCTTGCACCAATTAATTACTGAATCCAAATCAGTCTGTAGCAACTTTACATCATCTTTGTGGTTTATTGATTTATATAGTTTTAAATCGTCTGCAAAAATTGAACATTGACTATATCTTACGTGATTAGTGATGTCATTAATAAAAACTACAAACAGGATAGGGCCTAAATGCGAGCCTTGTGGAACGCCTGAGGTAGGAAAGTAATCAAAGGACTTGTAACCCTGCGTTGTTACTCTTTGAATTCTATTAAATAAGTAAGATTTAACCCAGTTTAGTAGATTCCCATGAATTCCGTAATATTTTAATTTCGCTAAAAGGATATTATGATTTACTTTGTCAAAAGCACTACTAAAATCTGTATAGATTGAATCGATTTCTCTATTACCATCTATACCATTCGCTATGTCTGTGACGTAACTCAGAAGGTTGCTTAACGTAGATTTGCGCGCACAAAATCCGTGTTGATAGCAAGAAATGACGCTGGCAAAGTGGGTTGTTAATATTGGGCAGACTAATTTCTCCAGTAGTTTGGAGAATAAATTTAAGATTGAGATGGGTCGATAATTTTTTATATTGCAATTATCACCTTTTTTAAATACAGGGATTACATGGGCAATCTTCCATTCTCTGGGGAAAGTTGCGGTCTTAAGTGACTTTTCAAATATTATTTTTAAAGGAAGAGTTAATACTTTATAATTTCTTTTAATAAAGCAAGCTGGAATTCCGTCAGGCCCAGCTCCCTTGCTAGGATTTATAGATTTTAGCGCCTTTGAAACATCGCGTTCAGTAATAGCAATATTACTAAGCGAGAACTGGGGGAAGCAATCACCCAATTCCAATGGAGCAGAGTTATCGGGAGGCTTAAATATAGAAGAGAATTGGCTAGCAAATAAATTACAAATTTCGTCTCCTCCACAAGCTACCTTATCGTCTAAGATCATTTCACTAGGGAAGGTAGAAGAGTTTCGTCGTTGATGGTTTACAAATAACCAGAACTTATTCGGATTTGATTGCAATGTGCGCTCTGTATTAGTTGTATAAATTGTATAGCAAGCTAGGATTGAAGAGGCTACACGCCTATTAAGTAGTTGTAGTTCAATTTCGTCACGAGGATTATCATATATTTTATATCTCTTTCGAATTTTTTCGCGTTCATTTATAATTCTGATCAAGTTACCCGAATACCACAGGGGAAATTTGCTGTTGCGTAATTTAAATTTTGGAACCGTCGATTCTATTATAGTGTAGAGTATTTTATAAAATTTACTGACTGCATCATTGACATCGTCAATTGCTGATAGCTCTATAACCCAATCTATTTTATTCAGTTTAGATTGCAATATCGCGTAATCAGCTTTTTTAAAATTATATAAAGGCTGTGATTTTTTAACTGTATATCTCACTGAGGCAATTTTAACATAAATGTCTATAGGTGGGTGATGTAAATCGACTTTACTAATTGGGGTTGGACTTTTTTGTACAGAAATATGATCAAAATTAGAAAGAACTAGGTCCAAGATTCGATTATTATGATTTTTTATGTGATTAAATTGTTTCAGATTATTACACGACATAAAGTCCAATAAGAGGTGGCCTAGGTTATTATTAGAGTTTATAGGACTCAAACCTGGGGATATGCTCTCATCACAGACCCAATCAATGAAACCAAGATTAAAGTCCCCTAGGAGTATAACATTACTAAATTGCGATAGAAATGCTCTATTACAGTTTTCTAATACGTCATCAAGAAAAGTAGTATTGACGGGCGGAGAAAGGTAGCAAGTTCCGAATAAAGTATTACTTACTTCGCTACCTTCTAAATTTACCGATACCCATAAATCTTCCGAGGTACTTTCGAGTTGTCTGATTCTTTTCGATTGAAATTTAGTTGCGACAGCAATGACTACACCTCCACCAGATCTCTCCGCTAATGATGTAGTATTCCGGTCTCGACGGTAAACGTTGTAATTATTTCCAAAAAGTTCGTTGTTGTAAACACTATCATCTAGCCACGTTTCTGTACCTACAATCATATCATAATCTATAGCTAATAAAGCCAATTTCAAGTCTTTTGTTTTAGTTTTTAGACCTCTGAAGTTTTGGTAATATATTCTGAATTCAGCCATATCTGAAATAATGTAGCTAATATAACCTTTCTGATGTTAGTGCTATTTACAAGCTATTAAGTGTTTCGTAGGTTTTAATTTGTTTCGCTGGCGATTTGTCATTCTTACGAATAAAAATACGTCCATTCCGAATCCAAACGTAATCGTAAGATTTTTCTCGAGCAACTTGACGTGTGCGAGCATGCAGAGCCTTGTAGTGAGGAGATAAGTGTTCTGAAACATACACTGGTGCTTTAGTCCCAGGAAAACCCAATTGCGCCGTGTTAAGTTTCTCCGAGGAATTTTTTTTGTTAAATTTCGCTACTGCAGCTAAAACTTCGTCTCTTGACCTAGTAGAGGATAGTTTCATTACGATGGCACGTGGCCTGTTAACAGTATCATTCATTTTTCTAACGCGAGTACAGGTTGCCGTTTCCACAATTTGTGGAGAAAGTGATATTGTAGTGCAAATCTGCTTGGCAATACTAATCAAATTTTCAGATTTATTTTCAGGGATCCCGTTAATCTCGATATTTGTCTCTCGCGAATGCTGTTCTATCGTGTTAAGCCTCTGTGAAAGATCGTCCAACTTGGTTTGCAGGGAATCGTTGCTTTTTGTTAGATATTTGACTTTCTCTTCCGATGCTTGTAGTTCAATTTTTATCCGGTCGTACTCATTACTTAAGAATTCTAGACCACATGTAAGGTCTTTCAAAATATTTAATTCTGATTTTATTGGTTCCAATTCCTTCTTTAGAGTTGATTCTATAGCAGTTTTCATCGATCTGTCTATTGATGATTGGATTTCCGTCCTTATTGCTGATAATAACGTTTCATCAACTTTATAAGACGAGGTATCTGTACAAATAGATGTTGGATTTTTTTTGCGCTGAGTCACATAATCAACGCTGCTAGATTCAACATCCTCTGGTGAAGAAAAATCACCACGGTTTCGCTTTTGCCCAAACGTGGGTATAATCGGTGTGTCCGTGTTATCACTTTTCTTTTTTTTATTATGACAACTCGGGCAATTCCACTTTTGTTTTTTGTCTTTAGTCATCATATTAAATTGTTGATGATTAATATTAGAGCAGTCTAAGTCATACGTTTCATTGCACAGAAAACAAGATAGGTATATCCCATTGGATATTTTTTTAAGACATCCGGCGCATGATTTGTATTTAGGATTCATTTTGCAACGTAATTTCTAGTCAGCGTATGTGCAGCGTTATGAATTATGAACTATTTTCAATAGGAGCGATCACCCGCAATTGTGTAATTGTTGGCACGATATCGCGACTAAAAGAGCGTAAGCGCCAGGAGAACCGCGTCACTTACGCGTTTTAACGGCACTATATTGACATTTGCTATTGAGAGAATCTTAACGTGGATTTTATCACTTCACCGTTGTTTTTATAGTAATATATAAAACAAACCAACAAATTAATACAACTGGCTGCTGTATAATAGTCCCAGGTACACAGATCGATTAAAATAAGAAAGATTAGGCTTGATTTAACCACTAAAAAAGTTTTTAACAAACGGAACTCGCGCACAACCACATCACACTTTCGATGTTCGAGTCGAATTTTTCTATATTTTTCTATATACTATTCATTTTAAAAAAGTGTGATAGCAATTTTTTTTTATTCACCTATTTATCAATCCATCTACTGGTTGACTGATGGCTTAAACGCCGAAATATCATTGGATAGATGGATGTTTTTTTTTAATTCTGAGGGAAATACAATACATAATAATTAATGAATTAATTTACAAATTTATACCTCTGTATCATGTATTGCACATCTATATTATTGGATGGATGGATGTCTTTTATTTCAGAGGGAAATATAATAATTTATGAATCTACTTACAAGTATTTACCTATATATATTGTACTGCATATCTATATTTCTTATCTAATGGCTTAAAAGCCATAATATTACTGGAATGGTGGATGTTTCGTAATTTCTGAGGGAAATACCATAATATACATATTTTTATTTCTATATCTTATCTGATGGCTTAAAAGCCATAACAGCAGTGACGCGTTGACTAAAACGCTATCTGATCTTAACGAGCGTTACAAAGCCGGGCGTGACGGCTCCTGCTCATTCAATAGCGATAAAGTAAACCTCAAAATCACGAAAACATATTCTCATTTTAATAAATATAGGTAGTATTACACAAAAATAATGATGTAACTAACTAAACAACTATCAATATGTAGTGATGAAATAAACATAACTGCCAACATCTATCAGCGAAGTTAACAATGTTGTTTTGTTATATCTTCCGTATTTCTTAATAAGACATACAAATATGTAAAATTTAATGGTTTTTTAATAGGCCATTAGTTAACAGATAGAAATTCGAACTGGTTTTGAAGATGTATAACTTACTATGTCTGACATTTCACCTTTTCACCTCAATGGTTTCTTATTACTAAATTGAAGTAGATAAATGGAAAGGTTAAATCAATGGTATCTCGAGAATACCTCGCTGCAGCAATGGTATATGTATTTTCTTTGTATATGGAGGTCTTCGGTTCAGTTCCTCGAAAAAAAATTAAAGAAATGGCTTCTTTAATTTGTCTGAATTTGGAATGGTGGGAGCCTTAACCCTTGGCTAATTACCGGTACTATTCTGTATAAAAACCAAAGGAAATAAACTACCTTTTACTATATTACCACAATTTTATCTTAGACTGTATCATCACATCAGGAAAACCTGACCTTAATATAGCATATTCCCACTTTGACCACATTCTATTTGCCTATAAATAAAGTCTACCATTGCGTCTATTTATACGCGATTAACACAAAAATTACTAAATGGATTTTGATATGATTTTCATTAATATATGAAGTGATTGTTGAGGAAGATTTGTGTATATAATTTGTCATGGTTTTATATAAGTTTGTTGAAATATAGCGATAATTGTTGTAAGTGTCGGAAAAAATCAAGCCACTTGGGAGGTTTAATCGAAAATACTGCCAAATTCCTTAGTGATATAATAAATCAATGTATACATAAATATTCCTCGTTTATAAATCTATAAAAAAGTCTATGATAATATATATCTATCTTTTAAGAATACTCCGTTATATCCCATAAAAAAAATGGTCACGTATAATTCGGTTATTGGAACGTTCTACAGTTAATGCAAGTGTTACTTAATATATTTATTTAAATTAAATTAATTAAAGATAGTTTACTTAAGTAAGTAGCAGCCCATTAACGTCCCACTACTGGGCACAGGCCTCCTCACTCCGATGAGCGAGGGTTTTTAAGAGCATAGACCCACCACGCTGCTCCACTGCGGATTGGCAGGCATAGTACACAAGTGCACTCTCTATTCCTTCACTCTCATAGTCCGATGTGACGGGAATCCGACACGACCGGAGAGAGATCAGGCGCAGGACCGACGGCTTAACGTGCTCTCCGAGGCACGGGGGTGGATCACACCGCCAACTTCCCAACTTCGGGCAAATATTGAGAAAATCTTAATAGAAAACTCAATATTGATTTTTGAATTGGCCCGACCTGGGACTCGAACCCAGGACCTCATGTCTGTAGTCGAACATGCTAACCACTAGACCAATGGGGCAGTTAGTTTACTTAAAATGAGACACAATTGACCATAAAAACCTTTTTATTTAGATAATGTTCATGAAAACTCATTGATATATAATGTATTATTTTAGAAATAATTTGATTACTATAAAAATGTCTTTAGTGAAGTAATCTTAAAAGAAAGATATATACAACCATAGACTTTTTTGTAAATAATTTTAAGAGGAATAATTCTGTCATATATGGTTTTTGCGTAACTTTAACCGTTTACGTAGCGCACGCAATGAAAGCTCTTAAAAGGAATGTTTTTGCCCCAATTTTTGCAACATTTTTCATTGCTATTCCATTTCTTATTATCGTAGCATGATTATTAATAGCCTATAGCCTTCGTAGATAAATAGGCTATGTAACAGTATATAATGCTCTATAATAGTTACATTTTGATATAGATAAAAATACTTTTTAATATAAGGATGTTCCCGGTTTCGGATCCCCTATTCCCGCCACCCAATGTTATGAAGAATAGGTGTTTTTTTACGTTAAAAAGTGATTTATATGGACTCCCGCTATTCTTGTTTACGAAGTGATTGCAGAACAAAGCGGTTAGATCACAATCTCCCAACACAAATGCGTTCAGCATGATGCGAGAATTTTGACACCAAACACCGCCGATAAAATCTTAAAACGTCTAATGTTTTAAACAAACTCTTTTTAAATGGTCTAACTTAATTTCACGAGGATAAAAGACGTCTTTCCTTTATGGTCTTTTTTTTGTATAAATCAACGCATTTCTTTAAATAGAAGCACTTTAGTAGCGATGGTGAGTTAACAAAAATTATGTATAACATAATAGAAAAAGTAAATGTATTCATCTATATGTTTGTAATGTTTTTACACAAAATCTACAGGGCCGATTTCAAAAATTCTTCCACCATTAGAAAGCTACATTTTCACTGAGCGACATAGATAATATTACTTTCTCAAAAAAATAGAGACCCTTAATAAAAATCCCTTAAGGTAATTGGTTACATTAAGGTCACAAAAAATTTGTCATCAGTTGCGTTCAAAGTTGGAATATGCTACATTTTAGCGAGGATTTTTTGATGTGATGATATAGTCTAAGATGAAATTGTGGTAATATAGTAAAAGGTAGTTTATTTCTTTTGGTTTTTATACAGAATAGTACCGGTAATTGGCCAAGGGTTAAGGCTCCCACCATTCCAAGCTCAGACAAATTAAAGGAGCAATTTCTTTAATTTTTTTTTTCGGGGAACTGAACCCAAGACCTCTACTTACAATGGAAATACATATACCATTGCCCCAGCGAGGTATTCTTGATATACCATTGATTTAAACCTTTCCATTTATCTACTTCAATTTAGTAATAAGAAGCCATTGAGGTGAAGAGGTGAAATGTCAGACATAGTAAGTTATACATCTTCAAAACCAGTTCGAATTTCTATCTGTTAACTAATGGCCTATTAAAAAACCATTAAATTTTACATATTTGTATGTCTTATTAAGAAATACGGAAGATATAACAAAACAACATTGTTAACTTCGCTGATACATGTTGGCAGTTATGTTTATTTCATCACTACATATTGATAGTTGTTTAGTTAGTTACATCATTATTTTTGTGTAATACTACCTATATTTATTAAAATGAAAATATGTTTTCGTGATTTTGAGGTTTACTTTATCGCTATTGAATGAGCAGGAGCCGTCACGCCCGGCTTTGTAACGCTCGTTAAGGTCAGATAGCGTTTTAGTCAACGGGTCACTGCTGTTATGGCTTTTAAGCCATCAGATAAGATATAGAAATAAAAATATGTGTACTTATAAGTAAAGTCATAAATTGTGGAAAGTATTAATGATAGTTCTAAAAAATTCAAAATATCATATGTCCAAATACTGTAGTTATACCAGTATAACTACTTTTTTACATTTTAAAACTTAATAAAACTGCCCACAATAATCAAACCATATTATGTATACCTTTGTATTAATCGTTATCCTATTAATAAATATTTGATTGAAGGTCGTTTCAATACCTGTAAAATACTTTTTAAATGATTAAAATCTGACATTCCATTCAGAAGGTATAACGTATTTAATACTCTCATTCTAATGGAAATAATATATGTAGTTTTGAGACTAAAGTATTACAAATAAATCTCTTCTCTAATATTATATAAAAGTTTTGCATCTTGGTTTTCTGGTTTTATTTTTAACAATCTATAATAATTAAGCTAAAAATTACTGGGCCAAATAAAAAAAATCATTCAATACCCGTAAAATATTTTTAAATTTGCTAATGTCGGACCTTCTACGTAAAATACATAGACATACATAGCATGTCCTTCCACTTGCCACGATCCTTGCATATCTCCTTCGCTTCTTTCATTTTCATTAAATCTTTCATACAAGTTCGTCGGTTTAGAGTACTCTTGACCTGGCCGCTATTTAAAATGCCCTGGATTTGGTCCATAAACGTTCGCCTTGGTCTTCCCCTTCCAACTTTCGCATTCACTCTTGACTCATAAATCCTTTTTGTCAGTCTCCTTTCATTCATTCTCTCTACATGCCCAAACCATCTAAGCATACCTTTCTCAATTTTAGTCACTACGTCTTCTTTTATACCACAACGTTCTCTTATCACACTATTTCTCACTCTGTCACTCAGTTTTAATCCACTCATGCTTCTCAACGCTCTCATCTCTACCGCATTTATTTTACTTTTGTGATTCTTCTGCCATACCCAACTTTCACTACCATACATAAGTGTTGGCACCAACACTCCAGCATGCACTGCCAGTCTAGCCCTTTGAGACACCATCTGGCTATTCATAAAAGCATGCAGAGCACCATTTACCATATTCCCTGCATTCACTCTCCTTTCGATATCACTTTCACATGTTCCATCTTTTGTAAATTTAGATCCCAAGTATACAAATTCTTTCACCTCTTCCACTTGTTCCCCATCTATCAAAATATTGCCATTCATCATAGATTCATCTCGTTCAAAAAGCATAACTTTCGTTTTGTTTACATTCACTTTCATTCCTTTCCCTTTCAAAGCTTCATTCATAATATTTAGCATCTCCTGAAGCTCGTTAGCGGATGACGCAAGTATTACTTGATCATCAGCGTAGAGTAAACATTTGATGAGTAATTCATTCATTCTTAACCCATACATACTTTCTTTTAAATCTGTCAAACATTTATCCATGAAAAGGTTGAACAGCCATGGTGACGCAACACATCCCTGTCGAACACCTCTTTCGACAGGAAACCACTCCGTGTACGCTCCGTTTATTCTGACACAGGCACTAGAACCCTCATAGAGAGACTTCAATGCTTGGATCAGACAACCGCTCACCCCATACGTAGATAATGTTGACCACAGCTCATTCCTCACCACTCGATCATGGGCCTTTTCTAAATCTACGAAAGCGCAATAAACTTTTTGGTGTTTAGCCAAATATTTTCATCCCATTCCTCTTCTAAATCCCTAAATCCCTAAATAAAACTTTTACGTTAACGAAAATCCTTGAGATTGGTATCTAATAAGCATGGGGGTTATTGCTATTTGTTACTGAAAAGTATTTTTTCCATAGAATACATAGTGGGTTATAGACACTGATTAAAAAGAAGATTAATTACAAAAATGTACCCTCGACAGGCTTTGTTGTGGTCTCTTCTCAGAGCGCGAAGGAACCCTCGTAACTTTAGATTGTAAGTCGTTCTTTAATGTCATCATCAGTCGCAAATAATATATTAAAAAATCGATATTTGATGATTCCAAATTGTTATACTTACTTGATTGTTTGAAATACAACGTAGTATTAGCAAAGTAGAAAATTACTGAAAAAATTAAAAAAGGGGACACTGATTACACATATGCAAATTTTGTTTACATACCGATATAATTATCTTGTCTGTCTTCCCCATAACTTTAATATATACGTGTCATAAAAGACATCTCTTATGATTGACATCTAGTTTTGTTATTTTTATATTAATGGGTAAAAAACATTTAAAGGCATCTTGTTTCTTAGTTCTGTCACAAATAGGTAAACATATAATTACGTTATACTAGCTCTGCCTGCGAATCGAATGACGCCAAAGTGGCTCTTGGGATTTAAATGTTCATGAAAGACTACCAATGTTATAAGTCCCTCTTGTATTTATAGGCTCATATCTTAAAAATTAAAACTTACCTCAAAAGCTTTCCTTGTTATTCACATCACTTATATAATCAAAAACACAAATAATCACTAATTAACACTCACAGTTTATAAAATACCACAAAAAACTTAACGAACTTCGACTCGACGTGCACCGTTAGTAACGGTCATTTTGTAACTGACTTTTTTTCTATTATCTGGTTTTTCTTTCGCATATTTTGTTACGACAGTTACCGAGAAGCAAAATATATGATACCCATTATGACTTAAAATGAAAGAGATGTTTATATTTCTGATTGCCCGAGTTGAGACAGAACTATTGTATCATGTCAACAAGTAGTTGACAAATATGGAATACATCAAAGTTTATAATGTATTCAATTAGATAATAAACAATACTGTATTGTATAAAATAGCTTGTCAAATAACACGTATTTTTTTGTTATATGTTAAAGGTAAAAATAGTTACCGTGGGTTATCCTTTAAAGAGAAATGTCAGCTATGCTGGACTTTTTTATTAATCTTTTTATGATGTATTCAGATTTAGAAGCACAAAGATTTGTTTTGTTACATTACATTAAAATCTTACATTTTTCTGCTTGTCTGTATTGTGCTATATATATGTATTGTACATATTAACCTTCTCCTTCGATTACTCTATCTTTTGATGTAAACTGCATTAAAATCTGTTGGTTATTTCCAAAGATATAAAGGAACAAATAGCGAAAGCGACTTCATTTTAAACAATGTAAAGACAAAGTATTTGTTTTACTTAGAAAGAACACAAATTTTGCTACCGAAATAACCTTTTTTAATGATAAATAGGGTTTAAGATTAAAATCAATTTATACAAAGTTCTTACTTGAGGCTACATTGCTATTCATCAATCAAAGAAGTCGCATGAAATTGTTTTATGTTTTGTTTCTTTCGAATGATGCATGTCGGAAAGAGATAGAATTAACATTTGTTCACCCCACAGACTAAAAAATGTATCCCCACGAAAGCCTTCGGGCAAAGTAATCTTTGTTGCCTTATATCTTTTTAACTACTCAACGGATTTTAATGCAGTTTTCAACAATAAATAGAATGGTTAAAGAGGAAGGTTTACATGTATAATACATATATATTTTAGAACAGAAAATATCAAAATTTTTTAATGTAATATGATGTCGTAAAATATCTATTTTTGTGTACTCAAATCGTAAATTTTAGCTAAACCTTACGATATAGATCAAATTAATGTTCTACGGAATTGTTTATCTTAAAAAGATCTCTAAAGAAGTCCACAATGGTGTATATTTAACTTTAAAGGATAACCCACAATTTACGTCTTATTTCACAAGCTATTTTAATTATCCAATTAATAATACTGTAACTATTCATTACATTAAACTGGTGGTCTTAGATTTGAAAAGAAAAGGTATATCGACTGATTTTCTGAATGATGCGGAATTACAAGTCAATGAGGTAAACAGGAAGCGATCGCTTGTTTACCTCAAACCCATGGAAATATGGGAAAATCCGTTCGTACTGAGCATCTACGTTATAACAAGAGTAACCATGTCAAATTTCAAATCAATCGGACTAATAGTTTTGGAGATTTTGGGCTGAATCTGTGAGTGGTCCTATTTCGCTATTATACTTCGTACATGCTCAGTTATCATTAAAAATCAGTCCAGCAATTCTTGAGTTACAAATGCTGCAACAAAACTGAATTTATTTTATATATAGTAATATGCAATAAGGTTTTTAGTGATTGTCCGTATATATCCTGTGTATCCCCGTCAGCGGATACAGGTGTATTTCGAAAACAATCAAGGCTCTCCCCTTGGACTAAGCAAAATCTCCCTGCACTGTCCAAATGTCCTTTATGTAAATTATTGCACAGATATAAGACTGCATATATGATTATTAAAAAGAGAAAAATATATATTTTTTTTATTTTTATTTCGGAAAACAAACAGTACAATTTAATACATATTAAATAAAGTTAATACATAGACCAGTGAAGTTTTCACTCTTAATAACTACATAAAGAGCAGAGCTACAAAATTAGCTAAAATTTATTTCTTAAATTCGGAATGGGACGTGCAAATAGATCGACATCATAGAATCTCGTATTGTATTGGCTACAAACTCTAAAGATGAAAGTATTAGTAGCAAAAAATATATACAAAATATTGATCTTTAATCAAGTTAAATTTAAATCTTAAGTGATGGTATAGTTTCAGGTGAAAGCACTTGTTAGAAATAACACGATAAAGGGTACTAATAATTATTAATTTTAACAATTTTTTTGAATATTATTAAAAATTATATAATTAGGATTTTCATAATAAAAGGTCAATATCCAAACTGAAATATTCTTTACTTCCACTAAACTCTTTTTGTCAATGACTACCACCGGTTCACAACCTACAGACTAGATGGAGAAGAATCCGGCAAGAAACTCCATAGTATCTTACTCTTTTGTTTTTATCCATGTTATATGTAATATAAAATCCAATGAAATACATCCACATCCATTACCATTAAATATAAAAATAAATAACACACAATTAAATACAATTGCACCATAGACATGCATTATGACGAAATACATTTTGCTTTATATCGCAGAGCAGCCCTTTTTACTGACACACAACAAACTTATAACATAACAACTCGTGGTTAACGTTGATAAAAAACTGCCCTCTCGACTAACTTTAAGGACTATTTATACATTTGTCGTTAATGATGCCATTAGCATAAACCACCAATGGCAGCGTTGGGCGGCAAATATATTTCTTAATTATCTTATTTATTAAGAAATTACCATTCCCAGTTAGTATTTAATAGTTACAATTAAAGTAATTCTAATCGTTTATGAAATACTAAATAATAATTTCTCAAATTGGCACCATTTACAATGTTTACAAATTCACCAATAGGAATGATATTGCGAAGGCCATTCTTTTCGCGAAGATCATTCTTTCTAAGAATACGATTTAGTGAAATGACGAACCGTATCCTTTATTTAAAATGTTATTCTATTTGAAATATATCATAAATCATTTTATATTATCACGCTCTTACCTTTTTTTTTTGTCGCTGGGAAATGCAATTTACGCACTAACCCTGACCGATGACGAGTCAGGAGTGTGGGACTCGGCGATGGAAGGTCTCGCAATACCCACTAAAACCCAGCGGAACCCTCTTCATCCATTAGTGAGGCACCAGGTGATCAGCTTTCGCATTCTGCCCTGGTGTCCCGGATGAATCCGACGGAGGATTCACGGAGGCGGGAGGAGATGCGCAAACATGCGCCGCCTTATATTCTTCTTTTATTGGGAAATGCATTTTCACATACCGGCTGAAAGGTAATATCCTATCAAAAGTGTGGGACTTGCTACACAACAAAATATCCATTTTAAACCAGAGGTATCCCCCGCATTCTTAAATGGAGCACTAGAAGTTCAATGGAGACGTTCCTCTTTTAACATTAAAAAGGACAGAAGCACTGGAGAGATCCAGTCTCTTCTTTTGGTTAATAGCTGCCACTGCCGCAGCTTCCTTATCTTTCTATGCTGCCTTCTTCTATGAGATAAAGTTGTTATTGTAGATACCTCTCACTAACCACTCTAGTTAAAGCGTGCTTTTAGGAGGGCTGCTGAGCACAGGCTTTCTCACTCAAAGCAGAGAGGTTTTCTAGAACAGTTCCACCAAGCTGTTCCACTGCTGACTAGCAGGTATACTATACAAGTGCACTCTCTATTCCTCCAGTCTTATAGTCCGATGTGAAGGGAATCCGATATGACCTTAGAGAGATAAGGCAAGGGGGTGAAAAAGCAACCGACAACCAACCAACACAACTCCGAACCCAGGAACTCATGACTGTAACCGAAAATACTGATCACTAGACCAATGAGATATGTTTTCTACATTAGCAAGTCTTAGATGATAGGGTGGTAACTAGCCACACGACAAGCCTCCCACGAGTCTAGTCTTAGAAAATGCGTATTCCCAAATCTACCTTGCCAGAAATCGAATCGAACCTAAAACCTCTATTTTTATAAAGTTAGTACACGATTATTGAGCCAGCGAGACTAAGACTTTAAAAGAGTGTGGGAAAGAATGAATTGCTCTAATGTAAATATTGCAATGATGATGATGAAAAAGGTACCAGACTGACTTTGTTATGGGCTCTTCTCAAGACAGGAACCCTCGTGACTTTAGATTCTACGTCGTTCCTGAAATAAAAACGATATTGGACGATTCAAAAGTCTTCTTGAATAACGCAGTGGAAGAGCTCAGCTAAGTGTAATTATTTAAATTATTAAATGAAGCTGTACATAAGTCTTTAATTGCAAGTTTGCATTTGTTCCTGATACCAAAATTGATATAGTGATCTGCATTTATTTATGATAGCACGGTGTGGTCCAAACACCGCCGGACGCAGGTGTACTGCACGCGGATGTTAAACCCTCCTTATAACCAAAACGTCAAAGAAATCACACTGTTAACGAAAATTCGGATCGTATACGAAAATTTAATTAACTGACCTTTATGTAGCGACAGGTGATCGATTCATTTAAAGGTATATTCCTATAACAAACTGAGAGAAGACGTTCTGGAGATGACACTGAATATTGACTATTTGAACGGGTACATACCACCATTAATTTTGTCGATATTTCGTGGTTACGACGTTTCTGCTGTGGGCGGTTGTGTCAAGCTGTCAAGGGCAGAATCTGTCTACCATACGTCTGATCCTTTTATTTTTCACGGCATCCACATCCATTTTTCGGCATAAAGAAAAATAGAAGGATCAGACGTAGGGTAGACAGATTCTGCCCTTGACAGCTTGACACAACCGCCCACAGCAGTAACGTGATCACGATCCATGCAACTGGGTCGAAGTATCGGCAAAATTAAAAAACTCTAACGTGGTATGTACCCGTTTAAATAGTCGACACTGAATACATTTCTAGGAGAAAGATTAATTTTGAAATCGCAGCCGTTTATATACCCAAGGTGACTGCAAGGTCACCTGGTGTACAACCAGTCCTTAAGTATCTGGGCTCCAGTGGACTAGGCTTTAATCCAACAATTGACAGAGGATATCAGGTCCTTAGTAGCGGACCTGGCCTCTGTGGAAGCTATTCTCCTTAATTTGGAACAATGCCAAATTTTAGAGTGAAGAAAGTTCAGAAATCATTTGTCGAGATTTGCATACGCATTTTAATAACATACCAGAACCACTTCAGAGTTTGTCTCAACATAGTTTTAAGAAATATGTTAAAAAAGATTGTGACCTACAATAAACTATGTTTGTAAGTAATCGTTGAGTTTCTTGCCGGTTTCTTTTCAGCTTGCAGAACCGGTGGTATATCTATTACCAACAGTCGGAATACTGACGATTCAAAAGTGTTTTTTGAGCCTAATTGAATAAAGAATATATTGATTTTGATTTAGACAGGACACCTGGGTTGCTTTTTTACAAATTGGTGCAAGTTCTGATCGGAAACGGATGTTGCACAATGTTCCTATTCCACCTTCGCAGTAAGTTTTGGTCATTGATCGAGTTAGGCCTATATGAGCATAACGCTGGCGGGGTTGCGAATGTCTGTCAGTCGCGTTCTCGTGACCCCGTCTCCGAGTGATGTAGGAGTAAAGTAAGTAAGTAAGTAGCAGCCCATTAACGTACCACTGCTGGGCCCAGGCCTCCTCTCTCATAGGAGAGAGGGTTGTTAGAGCATAGACCCACCACGCTGCTCCACTGCGGATTGGCAGGCATAGTACACAAGTGCACTCTCTATTCCTTCACTCTCATAGTCTGATGTGACAGGATCCGACACGACGGGTGGAGCACACCGCCAACTTCCCAACTTCAGGCAAATATTGAGAAAACTTTAATAGAAAACTCAATATTGATTTTTGAAATGGCCCGACCCGGGACTCGAACCCAGAACCTCACGTCTGTAGTCGAACATGCTAACCACTAGACCAGAGAGGCAGTTGATGTAGAAGCACCGCTGGGTTTTAGCTGGTATGAGTCCGGCATACTCGTACCCTGGAACATCCTCCCGAGTATTCCAGGTATCAACGAGGATTTCTCATTAAAAAAAACCAAACTGGTCGCGAGGAGTTACTGGCCTGCCATTAGTGGTGTGCTGCTGTTGACACAGCGTATCACACTTTGGCAGATTGTGAAGCCTTGGGACCTCAACGTCACTTCTCGGTGGAAATCTCTCACTAGATAGCACTATATATACGATGCTCTCCATTAACAGATGTTGGGAGTGACTTTCTTCTGTGGGACCATAAGTTACATTAAAAAAGTTGACATTGTCAGAAGCACTAAGCGATATAAGAAAAATTACAATGGCGGAAAGTTTTCTAAAAATTTCTGATGTTCCACGTTAATTTCTAAACTTTTCTTTAATTAGAACCTTCTCCTGACTACAGCAATCACAATAAACCATGACCAAAGGAAATAGGATCTCTTATTTATTTATGCACCGTTTAAACTAACTTAGAAATAAAAATTAAAACTAGTACACATAGACACCTTATCCCTTAAAAGAGATCTCTTCCAGGAACCTTAAAAGTGGGAGAATTTAATAGATAAGTGGTATAGGTGCGATATCTAATTAGCTTTATATAATTACATATCATACATCGCCAAAATTATTTTCAGCCGTCTTAGAAATGATATTTAGGAATATAGATTGGATGACTAAAGGACTAAATATAAATGGCGAAAACCTGAACTTACGTTTTGCAGACGATGTAATTCTATTCTCCGAGAGTTCAACAACACTTGAAACCATGTTACAACAACTAGCTGATGAAAGTGTCAAGGCACGGCTCACAATTAATTTAAATAAAACAAAAATTATGTCAAACTCCCAGCAAACACCAAGAATAATAGTGAGTGGCGAACAAATAGAATACGTACAGGAATACATTTATTTGGGACAATTAATATCTACCACAGACTGTATGAAGAAGGAAGTAGAAAGAAGAATAACTAATACTTGGAAAAGATATTGGACATTAAGTGAAGTAATGAAAAACAAGGAAATGCCGATGAAAGAAAAGAGGAAATTATTTAATATGTGTATTCTACCATGCCTATTATATGGGTGCCAAACGTGGGCATTGACAGAAAAGCTAGTAAACAAAATAAAAGTTTGTCAAAACGGAATCGAGAGAAGTACAATAGGAGTGAGAAGAAAAGACAGAGAAAAATTGCAAGACATAAAAAGAAAAACAAAATTTAAAAATGCGTATATAACATTCAAGCAACTAAAATGGAGGTGGACAGGACATATGCAAAGAGAGACAATAGGAAAATGGACAAAATTAATAACAGAATGGTATCCACTAGACAGCAAAAGGAAAAGAGGTAGACAGGCTAAGAGATGGGACGATGACATCAGAAAAATAGGAGGTCCAACATGGTCTCGAACAGCAAGGAATAGAACGGAATGGAGAGCTTTAAAGGAGGCCTTTGTCGGAAGACAAGTTGACGACACAAAACCGATTGCCAACTAATTATATATACAAATATAAAAATATTTAGTCAATAGTATTATAATTTTAAGAAAATAGTTATTAGGTAACCTAAATAGGTATAGGTACAATATTGTAAATTTAACCTAAGGTCAACAATAAAGGCNCATATATATATATATATATATATATATATATAATAAATACATACATATATATATATATAATAATACTAAAAATACTTTATTGATATAATACATAATAGAAAAGAAATTAATTTATTTTACGACACATTAAATATATTTGTGTTATCGTACATTATATCAATTTTGACAATTGCATTTAAAAGAATTGTAAATTTTACGTAACCTGGTTTGTTACAATTTTACTTTTATTTATGTTTTACGAGGTGCAATTACATTTTTTCGAGAGTACTTTAAGCAGTATAAACTATCACATACCTGAGAATCTTATAGGCTATATTTTAATATGAGAGGGGAATAAATTACATTGAATATAAACGTCGTTGCACTCTCAAAACACCGTACGTCTGTTTAAATTATGGTATACAAATTCCATACATCGCGTTCAAACAGAGGTGCGGTAACGACGTGAGCAGGCGGCTTATTGGTACACTCAAAACCCGACATCAATTAAAGAAAGATCAGTATAACTAACAAGGTTGCCAATTTTATGCAAAATTTGCGGATAATTCCGGATTTTTTTATCTATATCACTCAACCAACGTCGCAAAGGAGAAGGAAGAATTAGATAGAGAATCAACTAACAACAACAAATTTAATAAAAAAGGTTTTTGTTAGTCAACCTTAAAAGATAGATGGGAAATGCATTTATGCACTCAGGAGCATAGTTACAACTTTAACCAGGAGTGTGGGACGCATTGAAAGAGAAAATACCCACTAAAACCTTGCGAGATCTATGACATCCTAAACAGAAGTTCGATTGGAACACGACTCTCTGGGATTCCTGACATTAGCAATCACAGCAGTTTAGAAGGACAGGAGACACGCAAAAGCACGTCTTCTGCACCCGGGTTTCCTTCTTCAGTCATATGTGGCTACTACGGCAATCTCTCTCTCCTCCTTCTTTGAGATGACGGGCGATCTCGCTGTTGAGTATATGCTCAAGATGTTCAACAGCAAGAACTCCCCTCCTAACAGCGACATCAGTGTAGTGTCATCACCACTCACGTGTTTTATGAGTGACTTAACGGCCAATTACCTGAAAAGGTACTTGCCAAAGCAACCGTTCCCGGTTAAAACCTGCAGCAGATTAAATGAGAGGGATCCGTGCTTCCTAGACAATGACAAATTAAAGTGGGGCTGAATTGCTTCCACCGTGGCTATACCTGCAACTGGAACCTCAAGGCCTTCCACCTCTGCAATAGAGCGTAGTCACAAGCTAGCTCAAACGTTTTTAGGTCTTTTTACATGCTTACTGTGTAATTTTAGGTATTTCAAACAGTGCACGCAACTCTCCAAGAGAATACATTTTTCCAGGAGCATTTTTCATTCACGCTCTGCTCTTATAAGTTGTAATGTGATTGTATTTACATACATACATAGCATCACGCCTCATTCCCTTCGAGGTAGGCAGAGACCACGTCCTTCCGCTTGCCACGATCCTTGCATATCTCCTTCGCTTCTTTTATTCTCATTAAAGCCTTCATACAAGTACGTCGATATAGAGTACTCTAGACCTGGCCCTTATTTAAAATATCCTGGATTTGGACGAGGAACGTTTGCCTTAGTATCCCCCTTCCAACTATGCCATTCACTTTTGACTCAGAAATCGTTTTTGTCAGTCTTCTTTCTTTCATTCTCTCTATGTGCCCAAACCATCTAAGCATACCTTTCTCATTTAAGTCACTACATCTTCTTTTATATCACAACGTTCTCTTATCACACTATTTCTTACTTTGTCACTCAGTTTCACTCCACTCATAATTCTTAACGCTCTCACCTCTACCGCATTTACTTTATTTTTGTGCTTCTTCTGCCATTTAAAGGCGTGGTAATTTCCTAAATTTCTATTTATATTCAAATTACTTCCAGAGTTTCTTATGTACCCGGTTCAGGGTACACCGGTTTCAGAGAGGTAAGAGTTGAAGTGAATAGTTAAATCGATTTTTGTGTGTTATATTTAGGTTTTAATTAAATTTAACTTGACATGGTTACTGTATTTGACTTAAGTTGGAATACTATATCGTGGTTAGTCCATCTCTCGATCAGAAGCGGCGCTTTGATGGTGTCGGTGTTCGCGGGAACACCTCCCGTTCGACCTCACTTATATAACAACTATTCATGACAAATGTAGACTGGACTTTTACACCAGAATTGAAAATGTAAATTCTGTATTCTATTTTCACAGAAATTACTTTTAGTTAACGATAGGTTTAAGATATACTTTTGTATTTGCTTTATTGTAGTTTTTGGGTATCCCATATCATTTTTATCGTCTTTCAAAAGTTAAATAAAGACGAAGACTCAGTGTCGAACATTGTTGATATTTAAAGAGTAACTTCTGATATTCTCTCCGATTTTTTTTGCATTCAAATCAACGGTCCCAACCGGTGATAGATTCTTTACCAACTACACAATGAAAAATCAAAAAAACAGTAAGTAGCAGCTCATTAACGTCCCAATGCTGGGCAAAGGCCTCTTCACTCTGAGGAGCGAGGGTTTTTAGAGCATAGACAAGAGCACTGTCTATTCCTTCACTCTCATAGTCCAAAGTGACGGGAATCCGACACGACCGGAGAGAGATCAGGCGCAGGACTGACGGCTTAACGTGCTCTTCGAGGCACGGGGTTGCATCACACCGCCAACTTCCCAACTTCGAGCAAATATTGAGAAAATCTTAATTGAAAACTCAATATCGATTTTTGAATTGACCCGACCCGGGACTCGAACCCAAGACCTCATGTCTGTAGTCGAATATGCTAACCACTAGATCAATAAGGCAGTGAGGCAATGAGGCAGAAAAATGAAAGAAGTTCATTCATTTTAGAATCTCACCTTGTGGTGATAATGAGCCGGTATGAGTTCAGCATAACCTGGAACGTCCTCCCGTGGTATTTCAGATATCGAAGAGGTTTATAAAGATAGCTTACCTCGTAATGGATTCTATCTAAGTGAATTCCAATTTGATGGCATATTTGACAAAGTATTAAAAGAACCAACCAATCCAGATCTAAACATGTTTCAAAATACACTTCCCGAGAAGTAAAGAACATAAAAGCTGTGAACATCATATTTGATAAAGCAATAAGCTTTCTTATGAGCGACATAAAACTATAAGATCTTTGTTATACCGACGTCAAATAAAGAGGTAATTAAATGTAAATCCTGTACCTTCATTTCATATAAAAACGTATTACCAACAGCGGCGTAACACCCATAAAGGAAACTATATTTTGGGAGCATGGTAATTGAATTCCTTATATCGGTGTACGCACTATATTAAAGTGGATATAATCATAAATTGAGACGTTATTGTTTGTGTGTTGTGAGGAAATATTACACGTGCAGGCAAGTTTCTCACAGATAACAATGGATGTAGTGATTTTTCTAATAGTCTTAAATTTTACAGGTTAGTGAATGAATTACTCATCAAATGTTTACTCTACGCTGATGAACAAGTAATACTTGCGTCATCCGCTAATGAGCTACAGGAGATGCTAAATATTATGAATGAAGCTTTGAAAGGGAAAGGAATGAAAGTGAATGTAAACAAAATGAAAGTTATGCTTTTTGAACGAGATGAATCTATGATGAATGGCAATATTTTGATGGATGGGGAACAAGTGGAAGAGGTTTACAAAAGATGGAACATGTGAAAGTGATATTGAAAGGAGAGTAAAGGCAGGGAATATGGTAAATGGTGCTCTGCACAAGTGGAAGGGGTGAAAGAATTTGTTTACTTGGGATCTAAATTTAGAAAAGATGGAACATGGCTTACAGTAAGAGTGTGATTTTTGGCAGAATATATAACTGTCTGTAATCAAATGCCAATGACCTTACATTTGTTGCTGCATTGCAATATTTGAAGGTGAATTATGTGTGAAGCGGTGGTATAAGGGTTTCGGGTTCGACCCCGGGTGTGGATATTAATGTAAATTTAACTTTGTAAAGTGGTTTCATTTAAACGGTATTATCTCATATGAGAAACACGTTTTAGGTGTACACATATTGAGACAAATTTGTTAGTTTACTTCAGATTCACTAAAAATCAAAAAATAAATTGTTTTGAAAGTGGTTCTTTTTTTTTAAATTTCTATTTATTAATAGCGCTAGCTTGAAAATTAGAACTTCTCTGTAATCTTACTTGAAAGTTCATGTTGAAGTCTAAGATTGCAGTATGTTTATTTTTTTCTTATTGTAATGTAAATGCTTTTAAGGAACCCTCGTAAGTTTAGATTGTAAGTCGTTCTTTAATGTTATCATCAGTCATACATTTAAATATTATATGAAAAAAAAACGATATTTAACGATTCACAAGTGCTGTAATAAGCCAACTTGAATAAAGATATTTTGACTTTGACTTTATTAGACATTTTTTGCTATAAACGTGTAACGTTGCTACTAGCCAGGGCTGAAGCTTCAATTCCAGATTCAGGCCAAATCCATAGACCAAAGGACACACTAAGACTCAGTCCACACATCAGAGTCAGGCCAAAGTACAGATTCAGATTAAATTTCAGATGCAGACCAAAATAAAAACTTAGACTAAACCACAAACTCAGACCAAAGTCAAGGCACTGAGCTAAATCCAGACGTAGGTCAAATTTCAGATTCAGATCAAATGAAAATGCAATGCTCTTAAAATATTTTGCCCAGCATCAGGCACCATCGTGCTTGCAAGGATGTCAAAGGTTACCAACTAAATTTCGACATCCTGGCATAATGGTAGAAGTATATGATTTATTAACAGAGTTCCTGGGTTAGTTTTCCGGCAAGACAAATTTAAGACCTGGTTTAGACTGGGAAGCTTTAACTGAGGTTAGCTACCACCGATACAGCAAAGAAAAAATCTTATTAAATCAACATGATGCTATTTAAACTTTGTCATCATTCATCATTAGGTGAACATATGCTTTTAATTCGACTTCATTTATATTTATACCTACAAGTAGGTTAACTACGAATTGAAAATTATTGGGCAATTGTCGAATGACTTTTATAATCTCAGTAAAACTATGTAATTATTTGATATAGAGTAATAAGATAATGAAATTAAATCTTACATAATATTAGAAAATTAAATTGCTGTTAAGTGTTTTATCTTAATTTATTGATTTATTCTAAACCTCTAAGCATTATACACATTTATTAATAAATTTGAATAACTAATTCTTACAACTTTATCTGCTTCACATAAAGAGTTTAATGGGAAAGAAAGAAGCGAAGGAGATATGCAAAGGTCGTGGCAAATGGAAGGACGTGGTCTCTGCCTACCCCCATGGGAATGAGACGTGATGCTATGTATGGAAAGAACGATCAAGCATATAAGTTTAGACCTAGAGCATAATGGCTTTAAAAGATAAAGACAGCACGTACATCTTGGACTTCTTTTCCGAACATATAAACAGAAACTATATATCCTCATCAATGGTCGTAGCGAAACATTAACCATTTACGCAGCCTACGTAATGGAAGCTCTCAAAAGTAATACATTTATTTGCCTCGTTTTCGCCACATTTTTCATTGTATACATATATAATCTTCGCGTTATAGTATCCACAATCGAAATCCTCCAAGATGGCTTAGCCGTTATTGGAAAACTTGAATTTAATTGTATTTGGGAAGTCCCACAGTATTTTTGTCTTCCTACCGCAGACCTTCATTCTTTAATCGCGATACAAAGTTGCGCTGATCAACTAGTACATATATAATCGAAGCATTTCTATCACGTGTTTATACAAATCAAATTAATATTATCAAAGCATCTCAAACGTAAAATCTGTAACGATTAAACGAACCGGAAATCGTAACGAAACGGCCGCGGAATCCAAACTGACCGGTTCAATTTTCATAACCAAATGCAGGTGTCATATATTAGTCAAAATATCACCATGGCTAACTAACGCAGGCTTTGTGGCGTGCAATTATTGATTTTGTATGCCCTCGAATCCAATATCGCGATTTAAATACAATTTGTAATGCTTGTTGGGGAGATGATGTTGTTAGCGACGTCCGTTTTTATTTCATGTTTGATTTGAATGCGCTCCTTTCAAAGGGACGCGGTTTCTTTTAATGATGGCTGATATACAAGTTAAGTTGGTAAGTTAGGTATGATGAATGGCTATATATTGGTAGATGGTGTACAAATGGAAAAGGTGAAAGAATTAGTATACTTGGGATCTAAATTTACAAAAGATGGAACATGTGAAAGTGATATTGAAAGGAGAGTGAATACAAGGAATGGCAAATGGTGCTCTGCACGCCTTTATGAACAGCCAGATGGTGTCTCAAAGGGAAGACTGTGCATAGAGGAGTGTATAAAAGTTGGGAATGGCTTAAGAGTCACATACGCATAATAAATGCGATAGATATGAGAATGTTGAGAATTATGAGTGGGTGGAAAATGAGTGAGAAATAGTGTGATAAGAGAACGTTGTGGTATAAAAAAAGATGTAGTGACTAAAATTAAGAAAGGTATGCTTAGACGGTTTGGGCACATAGAGAGAATGAAAGAAAGAAGACTGACATAAAGAATTTATGAGTCAAGAGTGAATGGGAAAGTTGGAAGCGGAAGATCAAGGCGAACGTTCCTGGACCAAATCCAGGACTTTTTAAGTAAGGGCCAGGTCAAGAGTACTCTAAACAGACAAACTTGTATGAAAGGTTTAATGAGAATGAAAGAAGCGAAGGAAATATGCAAGGATCGTAGCAAGTGGAAGGACATGGTTTCTGCCTACCCCTATGGGAATGAGGCGTGATGCTATCACACACTCACTCTGCACGAGAACAAATTCAATTTAAAAATTCATTATGCTAGTAGTTTAATTATTAGCTTCAAACCTTTGTATTACGTTAATGAGAGTGTTGTTTGCGTCATCATAATATCATTCTTGTTGATTACTCTTAAATATTGGCGAAGTATCATCTGAAAATAAAACAGTATCATTATCACTCTAATCAATATAATGAAGGTCGTCAATATAATTGAGGAATAGAAGAGGTCCTAATATGGAACCCAGTGGAACTCCTAGTTTTATTTCAGTTTTCCATCGAGACTGACGTCTCTAAAAATTTACCTTTATTCTCAAATGATCAGGAGTTCCGAATGTGATTTATAGTATTTTTGAAAATCCTTTGGAAACAAATTTAAATAACATGTTCGTATTTAAAACATCTGTTACTTTAAAGTGTACCGTTTGGAGATTCTTAAGAGAAAATCTGTTAATGATTCAACGTCTGATGGCTGTGATAATTGTTTATTGATTGCGTCCGTTTAAATGAACCAGCTACCCTGTCGGTTCAACGTGTCCGCGCCATGGAGCAGGACACGCCGATATTGCGAGGCGATACGCGATCGCCTCTTATAGTGTCGGACGATCCATTACCCACCGTGGGAACTCGCGAGCTTGTTGAAATAGTTCAACACTTCGCTAAAAATGATTACAGACAATATATCATTTAAATATTTACAAAAATCTATGCAAATAGTTAAAGGACAGGGGACTTATAACCGCAGGATGCAATAGGGCTGGATTTGACATTAATAGAGCTAGCTTATGTTAGTAGATTGTAATTCTACCTTTATATCCATTATCTTTTTTTATTATTACTTTCTGTAAACCACAAACTGGCTAACATAAGAAGGCTGAGTACAATAAATAGATATTTTAACAAAAAAAGATCCGCCTTCAAAACAAACTTACAAATACATTAATATGCTCTAAAAAGTATACAATTATCGCGTATTCTTATATTCGGAGTCTGTGTCAGCCAAGGTAGGTGTTCCCCGCGTGTCCACTTGGCAGCTGACTGGATAGCTTATCGAAGATTCTGCAGAGTATCGTTGATTTGCTCCTAAGAATTGAAGAGTGCCGTCATTTTGTCATGGATTCTATCATCAGAACCTTACCAAATATTACAAAACAACCCTTGAAGTATGTCCTTTCTAATAAAAAAAGAGTCATCGAAATCGGTTGGCGTGATCTTGAGTTATTTGTCCATTTGCCGCGCACATGCTTATGCAAATTTAAGACATCCGGTTTTCTAATGGATGCCATCATCAGAACTGGTTTAAAAGAAATGGGACCCTGTGATGAGCACCACCTTTCATATAAAAATCATCAAGATCGGTCCACCCAGTCGGAAGATATGAGGTAACAGGATTCCACCTATCCGCTAGCTTAAAACCATCTACGTGATTGAAATTAGGATACTCTTCAATGTCAATGGCCTCGCGAACTAATCTCGGTATACAGTGGCGGTCCGTGGAAATAGCTTTTGGTCTATAAAGTTCTATCCAGTGTTGAATTCCCTGCTACAAGATATGCTCCGCGATCTCAAATTTCTGTGTGTCTTTGTGGCATTTATGTGTTGTGACACGCGTTGCTATGGAACGCTTCGTTTGCCCAATATAAGAGCTTTCACAGCTGCAGTCATATAAACGCCCAGACATTGATATGGTGAACGATCCTTCGGAGATCTTACCACGTTTCTTATCTTTTGTAAGTGAGTGAAGACAGTCTTGAAAAACAACTATAGCATTAAGACTGCCCCTAACAGCTTGACACAACCGCCTACAGCAGTTACGTCGTGACCACGATCTATTTCCAGACCCTGTGAAAATATGGGAAAAACCTTTGTTAATCTGATTGAATTATAAATTTGTACAATTTTTGGAAAGCATACGATTATAAAAGTAACATCAAATTCAGTTTAGCTGTTTAATCAACATTCAATGAAATACAGTAAAAAAGTTACTACAAAAACATTTATTATATTTGCTGGTTCATAAGTAGGCTAAGCATATATTTATTGGTCCATTAGTAGTATAAGTATAAGTATAAACATAAAAGCTCTATTAATTCCTTACATTAAGCAATTATTATGATATTTACAAATTTTCGGATTACTGTGTTAGTAACATTCCTTAACCTATGTTAGTATAGTTAGTTAGTTATTGTAAGGACCGCCTGTGGCGGTAAAAGCCTCCTCCATTTGCAGCCATTCCAATCTGTTGTTGGCGTCTACGTCTTCCCTGCTACTCTCTTTAGGTCATTGCACCATCTTTTTGGGGGTTCGGCCTTGCTTCCGTTTGGAGTCTCTTGGGTACCAGTTAGTTACTCTGTATGACCATCTGTTATCTTTGACTCTTTGGATATGGCCAGCCCACTTCCACTTCTGTCTCAATACGTGTTTTACTACATCTTTAGCTCTTGTTTTATTTCTTAAACTCACGTTGCTCACTCTGTCTTTGAGTTTCAGGTTCAAAAAACTTCGCTCCATTCCTCGCTGACATTTTTTGAGCTTTTCTATGGTGGTTTTTGTTATTGGCCAGGTTTGGGCGGCATAAGTCAAACAAGGCGTGAGACAGACATCCATTGTTTTTGCCTTTAAATTGATCGGCAGATTTCCTTTAAAAACTTCTTTCAGAGCCCAGTATTTATTCGAAGTGCATTTTATTCTTCTATTTATTTCTTTGTCTGTGCAGGATTTGAAAGAAACAAGGGTCCCGAGGTATATGTAGTCTGCGACGTATTCAATTTGAGTAGACTAAGTATTATATTAGATGGTTCATAAGTACTAATCCTACGTAGAAAGTCGCAGCTACTAATTTGTTATTCAAATGTAATATAGAATAAATCTCATAAGCTTTTATTAATGTTTTGGCTCTTAAAGCGGTGACGTATATTATAATAGTTGGTTCATAAGTATTAATTCTACGTGGACGAAGTCGCGTCCATCAAATTGTTATTCAAATGAAATCTTTTATAAAAGCTAGTAATTTATACTAATATGTCAGTATAACAGTCGTAAATCCGATAGAGATTGTAATCTAGTGACATCTCTGTCATCGTATATCTCACTAAGACGGAGTGGCGACGTCCCATCGATACTGCTTGACGAATTGACTCTTCCCAAATTATTGTGTGTTAACATTACAATGTTATCACACGACAGACTGACAAATAGTTTGAATTTTATCGTATTTAATATAATATTTAGATTGATTACCAGCTTTTCACATTCTGAATATATGTATAAATTAGTTATCATGTCTGTACATGTGAATAAATTTGTAACAGCTGTCTGTAAATTCAAGATGGTAACTGTTTACTAAATACATATTAGAATTATTTTTATTTCGTTCCATATTTATAAACCATAGGCCACTATGGCAGTGATAAGCTAAGATGGTTTTGTGATAAGCCATGTTGGCTTTGTGATAAACCATGGTGACCTTATGATAAGCCACGATGGAAGTTATGATGGCGTAGCCATAAGCCATGCTAGCCTTGTGATCAGCTATGAAAGCCATGTGATAAGTCATTATGGCTTTGTGATAAGTTATGATGGCCTAGCCACACGTCAAGATAGCCTTGTGATGAGTGATGATAGCCTTGTGATAAGCCACGATGGCCTAGAAATAAGCCATGATGGTTTTGTGATAAGCCATGATGGCTTTGTAATAAACCATGGTGACCTTATGATAAGCCATGATGGACTTGTGATAAGCCATGATGGCTTTGTAATAAACCATGGTGACCTTATGATAAGCCACGATGGACTTGTGATAAGCCATGATGGCCTTATGATAAGTCGTGATGGCCTTGTTATACGCCGTGATGGCCTTGTGATAAGTTATGATAGCCAAGCGGTGAGACGCATGGATTATGGTTTGAAGAATCCGTGAGTTTGAACCATGGGCACCAAGAAGATTTAGGCACCAGAAGACGCGTTACGAAAAGTGTGATCAAGCGAAGCGGCGTTATACTTCAATCATGTTGTTTAAAGCAAAGACTATTTTTCCATATGATGTCTTATGTAATTAATTTTTCTCTCAAAGTTCTGCTTTTCGTTTGGAGGAAACCTACATAACTCGGGAGCTATTTTGGGGTATATGTAGCTTGCCAATGAACAGTGAAGCAGCGTGGTGGATCTACGCTTTCATAACCCTCTCTCCTGTGAACCTTTTCACCCAGTTAGACAGTTTCGCTGGCGCAAAAGCCCCAGGTTAAGAAAATAGCATGAAAGAGACCTACAGTCAAGCAAGAACAATTGCGTTTCGGTACAATGCTGTGCAGAAACTATAAGAGGTAAATTACCTCTTACCAGGTAACCGCACTTGGAAGTAAGTGAGATGGATCACAGATTATATCGTCACTTATCTTTAAGTGAGTTCACAGAGCTTTCAGCAATAATGAAAAAAAAAAAACTATTTTATATAAATAAAACCAAACTGTCACAAAAAGCAAGTGTACACTGTCTCTTGTACTATGCAGAAACCATTAACAGGTAACTTAACGTGTACTCGGTTAGAGAGCTAATATGTTAGACTGTATCATACTTATTCGCTGGTGAAGGCACATAAGAAATAACAAATGAATTGCAATTTGAAAAGGAGTTTCACTTAGCTATTTTATTGACAATAAAGATTGATGGACTGCCTCATTGGTCTAGTGGTTAGCATGTTCGACTACAGACATGAGGTCCTGGGTTAAATCAATATTGAGTTTTCTATTAAGATTTTCTCAATATTTGCCCGAAGTTGGGAAGTTGGCGGTGTGATCCACCCCCGTGCCTCGGAGAGCACGTTAAGCCGTCGGTCCTGCGCCTGATCTCTCTCCGGTCGTGTCGGATTCCCGTCACATCGGACTATGAGAGTGAAGGAATAGAGAGTGCACTTGTGTACTATGCCTGCCAATCCGCAGTGGAGCAGCGTGGTGGGTCTATGCTCTAAAAACCCTCGCTCCTCGGAGTGAGGAGGCCTGTGCCCAGCAGTGGGACGTTAAAGGGCTGCTACTTACTTTAATTTTTTTAAAGATTGATAGTTTACACATGAGAAGCAGAATGAGGATGTTGTGAAAGATCTTTTTCTCTGATGCAGTAGGTTGCTAGGAGGCGTAGATTTGGGCTTTTCCTGCCTCCTTTCTAAGTTCCTTTACGAGAATCATCCGGAGTACGAGGGTAGACTGCGTCTACTGATCCTTTGGTGCTCTACCAAAATATTAACCCACCTCATTAAATAATCATGATACCTACTCTGATTAATCTAACAAGAACGATACACACATAAATGGCAGAGCGAGGACGCTATTAATACTCCTTTCCTCCGCTGCAGAAGATTGGTAGAAGGCGTAGATATAGGCTTTTCCTGCCTTCTACCTAAGTTTCTTTACGGGAATCATCAGGAGTACCAGGGTAGACTGATTCTTTAGAGCTCCACTAAAGGATTCAGAGTTTATGAAGCTAATTAAATTAATATTAGCAATACCTACACTTATTATAACTAACAAGAATGATACGATTAGACGTAGAGGAAGGATGATGTAAAAGCTCCTTTTCTCTGACTAAGTTGGCAGGAGGCGTAGATTTAGGCTTTTCCTGTCATCCGGAGTACCAGGGTAGACTGCGTCTACGGATCCTTTAGTGCTCCACTAAAATATTAACAGTATATAAAGCTACCTAAATAAATAATCATACCTACGCTGATGAATCTAACAAGAATGATACAGACATAAATGGTAGAGTGAGGACGCTGTGAAAACTCCTTTTCTCCGTCGTAGAAGGCGTAGATTTGGGTTTCTCCTGCCTCCTTCCTAAGTTTCTTTACGGGAATCATCCGGAGTACCAGGGCGGGCTGCGTCTACTGATTCTTTGGTTCTCCACTAAAGGAATAATAGCTTATAAGGCCACCTAAATTAATAATAATAATACCTTCACTTATTATGTCTCACAAGAATGTTAGACAGATGAGATACAGAGAAAGGATGCTGTGAAAGTTCCTTTTCTCTGAAGCAGAAGGTTGGCGGCGTAGACTTCGGCATCTTCTGCTTCCTTCCTATGTATTTACGGGGATCATCCGAGATACCAGGGTAAACTGCGTCTACTGATCCTTTGGTGCTTCACTAAATGATATCTCTGGGTTTTATTGAGTCTTCTAGATTTTAGAAAGGATCTGTTTGCTTATATTGTATTAAATTCCATTTGGTCGTAATTTTTTTAAGTAAAGTTTAACTGGATCCAGGAAAGACCATACAGACACTTATAAATAAGAAGTTTGACGTTAAAAACCATGTTAATTAAATAAATATATCGAGTGCACACAATGGTTTTATAAACATTAATGGAGTATTTCTTAATTGTATATTTTATTGTTCATGTATTATGGATGGAGGCTTCTCCTAATGAAAGAGGCTTTAAGGCTTCTGTTCAAAAATGTTTATGGCTCATACAACAATAAAACAATTCAAGTTGATTGGTCCTTTAGCCGTCACGGACATTGTTTTGGACGCCGTACTTTGTAAGGCGGCTTGTCTTTCCACAGCAATTCATGTTAAGACTTTGTTGACTCGATTACACCGCAATTTAAACTTCTAAAAAACATTGTATAAATGTTTATTGTACTTTATAATCTCGAAATTATACACGCGATCGTGTAAGATGTATCTTTGATTACAATGCGTCTTATATCGTTGTTTTCTGAAACGAAGGCCTAATAATATATCCCAATTACATATAAATAAACTCAATAAATAACAAATGGTTTCCACTAAAAGGAAGAGCGATTTTTAAGAAAAGTTTATGTATTGTGGAACACTGGCGCAATCTGTCTATCGGCGTGGGGCAGAGTCAATAAGTGGCAGTCCGGCACGAGTCTCTCGGCAGTTCTCGGGTGACGGCCCGCCGGTGCAGCCAACTTTTGAAACTGTCGCGTTCCTAGCTATTATTAATGAGTTTGTGTAAATTGATATCGGGAACATTAAGTGATTGAACATTATAATCTGAGTTAATTAGTAAAGTGTTTTATTGCACCAACTTTACCCGACGAACGCCCACAATATCTAGATTTTGTATAAACTGGTTGATTTATAGCAATAATTGTAGGAAGGAAGCTTTCATCGAAAACGCTGCCTTTAGAGATATTACAAAACCATACTTGGAGAGATTCTTTTCAATCTTTAATGCATTTTATCAATTTCATTTTATAAAACCTTAAAAATTTATATATGAACCTTCATCAAGCACCGCTCAATCTATTGGTAACAATCCGTTCAATAACTTTTAAGTTTAACGTCGTTTTCGAGTTTATAGTTCAGTAATTGTTGAATTATATGGTTCAAATGGCCAATGACTATGCGCCTTATTAGGAAGCTCAGGATCACACAGTGGGCGATGGAACGACCTATGCTTGGAGTATCTCTTCGGGATCAAATCCGACACGAAGAGATTCGCAAAAGAACAAGAAGAAAAGTCGCCGAGCTGAAGTGGCGATGTGCAGGGCACGTAGCTAGGCGAACTGATGGACGTTGGCGTCCTAAAGTACTAGACTGGCGACCACACACCGGTAAGCGCAGCGTTGGTAGACCCCCTACCAGATGGACAGATGGGTCGCCGGAAGCCGATGGTTACAAACCGCACAAGACCGTGTATTATAAAAATCCTTGGAGGAGACCTATGTCCAGCAGTGGACGTCCATCGGTTGAAATGATGATGATGATAAGGTTCAAAACTTCCTTAAAAGAAGGGGGTTTGTTCCCTACATATTTTGTCTTCGCATCAGTAAGTATCTGAGTTGGTATAATTGATTTGATTCACGATTGCATTGACGATAAACAATCATTTTCAGTTGCGGATATGAACTAAGTTAAGCTACTGACAATGTCTATTATAATATAGTTTAAATATTGCATTGAACTACGGGAATTTAAATATATGTCGGAGAGCATGAGTCTGTGGATCGCTGGCGCCATCTTTGTGTCGGCGTGAGGGCAGAGTCAATAAGCGGCGGTCCGGCCAGTCTCTCGGCAGTTTTCGAGCGGCGGTCGGCCGGAGTGGTTGACTGTTGAAACTTTCGCGTTCCAAGCTAATATAGTTAATGAGTTTGTCTAAATTGATATCGGGAACATTAAGTGATTGAACATTATAATCCGAGTTATTTACCAAAGTGTTTGATTGCACCAACATTACCCATGAACGCGCACAGAATAAGAAATTAAATAATGGATCCCATTAACGACGATGTTGGCGGAGGACGCTACGCCCCTGTGCATTATGCTTCTCCGTTCTCTCTTATTCTCCGACATATTAAACAATATGTAATGCAACTTTGAAAAGATGTAGGTGTACTCCAAGGAATTAAATTTGAAACCTTTTCATTTTTTAGTACAATTAATTGAACTTTAAAAATTACTTTATTTAGAATACAAAACACAACGAAAGGAACATATTAAGTATACATGATTACATCATGTATCAAATGTATTGTAGAATATATGCACGTATGGAAATCGCTTACATGCATTTCAACACGCGTGTTCTTTATGAACTATTTCCTGACTTTGTATGCTATCATTTTGCATTTTATCTCCATAATTTTAAACGAAATTAAGTCTTATTGTGTAGAACGATGTCTCTGCTGTTATATTATGAAATGTATTTGTATAATTGTCGTGTCCTAATTCGATTTCGTTAGATATGTCCACACCTCTGGGTGGGCGAAGACCGCCCGCTAACTCTGTATCAAAAAATTTAACCATAGCGTGGGTAGTTAACATATATTAATCGGCATTTGTTCCAACACTGTTTTCTTCTGAAACTGCGTGAGTAAATATGATTTAAAACGGTTACACGCTATATTGTGGGAACGGATGGTTCACTTTATTACATTGATTAAGTTAATACGTATTTTAAAGCTGAAATGTTAGCGGTTGACTGAATCTCACCAAACTTAGTAAGAAGTTTTAATATACGACCTTTGGAGGTAGAAAGGCCAAAGGCCTATTTACCCTTTGTAAAGGGAGTGACGGACAGAATAGGCAGGCTACTGCGAAACGATTATAGCATCAAAACTGTCTTCACTCCCTTACAAAGGATTATAAACATGGTAAGATCTCCGAAGGATCGTTTACCGTATCAATGTCCGGGCGTTTACAAAATTGACTGCAGCTGTGGAAGCTCTTATATTGGGCAAACGAAGCGTTCCATAGCAACTCGTGTGTCAGAACACATAAATGCTGTCAAGCACAACGACATACAAAAATCTGCGATCGCGGAGCACATTTTGCAGCAGGGAACTCAACACTGGATAGAACTTCATAGCCCGAAAGTTCTTTCCACGGACCGCCATTATATGCCGAGATTAGTTCGCGAGGCCATTGAAATTAAAAAATATCCTAATTTCAATCGTGAAGATGGTTTTAAGCTGGCTGATACGTGGAATCCAGTGGTGAAGCTATGCCAAATGAACAAACGACGCAATTTTTCAAAATTAAAACGTGACGTTGTGAGTGTAGTATGCCGACAAATGGATGTGGGTGCCGTGAAAAATAAAAGGATCAGACGTAGGGTAGACAGATTCTACCCTTGACAGCTTGACAGAACCCACCACAGCAGTAACGTCGTGACCACGATCCATGCAACTGGGTCGAAATATCGGCAAAATTAAAAACGCCATCGTGGTATGTACCCGTTCAAATAGTCAATATGTTAGTAAGAAGTAATTTACTTCTAGTACTTTCTTCACAGTAATCTATGGGGGGGCATTTTTTTGCTCCGGCTGTTCATAAAGTTCAGGGTGACTGCGAGCACACGCGGCCTGCAACCTTTTTTATCGCTGGGAAATGCTTTAACACACCCAACCCAATGTGGAAACACCCACTCCGACTAGTCGCGAGTATGGGACTCACTGTCAAGCAGAATACCTACTAAAACCTCCAGCGTCGTAATCCTAAAGTGGACACAAGCTCGCTTGCGCAATCCAATTTGGTGTCCCGGATGAAGCCGAATCGAGGTTCAAGTCAGTGGGGTTACTCAGCCTTTTGCAATGGATAGTAAGGGCATCAGGAGCCAACTCCCACTCCCTCCCACGAGTCTCCTTTAGCAAGATAACAGTCTCGCAGAAAGAGGCTACTGCTCTCCAGCTTGCTGCACTGGCGACCATTGCACTTATTATGTAGATCAACTTCAATAAGACGCGGCCTGCAGCCTGATGCCAATGATATCGAACGCATCAGGGCCCGACCCGACCGGACTCTTATTGAAAGATAGAGAGAGGATCTCAGGTCCTCAGTAACGGGTGTGGCCATTATGGAGGCGATTCACCCTCACCTGGAGCAATGGCTTACCAGGAAATTTGGGTTGCACTCTTTCAGACTGGTTCAGGTTTTAACCGGACACGGCTGTTTCGGAGAGTTCCTGTACCGATAAAGGAAAGTTCAAGCTACCCGCCTGTCATGACCCTGGGCCCGATGGGCCCGGATCTTTCGGTGGAGAGCATTGTAGGCGCCATGCTCTCTAATGAGAGATGCTGGGCGGGAGTGGCCCTCTTCTCTGAAACGGTCATATCGCAAAAAAGGCCCACGAGCAGAAGAGGGAAAACGAAGTCAATGCTTCCTCTCACCGCCGAGGAAGGCGGGGTTCCAGGCGGCGCATATTTGCACCCGTCATTCTTCGTGAACTCTCGGTCGGACTCATTTGGAATATCAGAGAGGCATGTGCGAGCGCTCCTCGGATGTTTCACTAATGGATGAAGAAGATTCCTCTGGGTTTTAGCGGCTTATCCACATTCCCAACACTAATGCATTTCCCAACGTGAAAATAAGGACCTCTACCAACTAAGCGAATATTGGCATTGTACCAGCGTGGCTGTCAAATGAAACTATCTAGATCTGGACTGAGGCTTATCCGTGGCTTGTCACCACAGCTAAGTAAACACTTTGCTTTCCTGCACCGTGTAGAAACCGTTAAGAGGCAAATTACCTTTCATCAGTTTATCACGTTACCAGATTTGGTTGTAGCATCACTCACCATGAGGCGAGGCTACAGTGGAGGGAACGTATTATAATAATATATACATTTTTAAATATACATTGCAATAAAACAATTGCTTTAATGACTGTAGCTATCAGTAGCTTAACTTAGTTCATACCTGCAACTGAATTTGATTGTTTATCGTCAATGCAATCTTGAATCAAAACTGGTTTATTTAAAATAATAGAGGTAGACGAAATAAGCTCTAAATTAAAGTTATTTTTAACCTAGATATTATTTCCTTCTTTTATCAGCATGGGCTCAGGCTGTCATTGACATGGGCCACCTCTAGAGCCTGTTGTGTTTTCATTCTGTTGCCAATCTTCGCCAACCTTTATCTTCACCACTTTGAATAAAAGAATTCTTACAAAATTTCCCCTCCCATCAGCAAAATAATGTAGCATATAACCATCTTCAGGGTTACATCTATCTCTACATGAAAATTCATAATAATCAATACAGCAGTTCAGACGTGAAAGTAAAACAAATGAACTCACTTTCGCCTTTATTAAATCAGTTAGCATACAGTTACAATAAACCAAACTTAGCAAAACTTTAATTAAGTGAAAGTCGACTAACTTGATCGAACACTTATCACTTCGATGTGTCATCAAGTTAAGCTTTGACAAATAAATCAAATCAAATCAAATCAAAATATCTTTATTCAAGTAGGCATATTACAGCACTTTTGAATCGTCAAATTTTTGTTTTTTCTTTTCTTTTCCACACTCTAATTCTAATGTACGTCTGATGATGATACTCCAGAACGACTTAAAATCTAAAGTTACGAGGGTTCCTTCGCGCCCTGATCCGAGAAGAGCCCACAACAAACTCAGTCGAGTGTTTTGTTTTTTTGTTATCATCATCATTACAATATCATATTAGTTTAATGTATTTCAATTCAAATTAGAGCAATTTATTAATTGACATTTCTAAAACGTCTTGTGTGAGTTTATTATAGAAACGTATACAGTTACCCTTAAATGAGTTGTTAATTTTATGCAGCCTACTAGAATTTACAACAAGTTTGTGTTTGTTTCGTAAGTTATATGATATACAAATATAATAAAAAAATACACCTTACAATATAGAAACAAGAAATGGTTTATACAATGAACGTCTTTCCAGTTTCAGTCTGTCTAGATTTCCTTTAAAGCCTTGTTAAAGGGAGGTCTGTACATTCCAAGAACAAATTGTCAGCTAACAAGGAGAAAATTTCCTGTACAATTTACACAAAAAATTAACTTTAGCTTCTCTTTTTAGAAGTAGCAATTGTAAATACAGTAAATGATGAGTTTAAGAAAGCTTTATGAAGTATAACTAGTTTGAAAATCAAATTATTTTACGAAAAGATGTGAATTCAATTCTAATAATGTAAAAAATAACGTTATTTCCCTGAAAATACAAATTTCTAACGTATATTTGATAGAAATACGCTTCACACATAATTGAACGTAAGCTCATTGCTATTTGGTTACGGACAGTTAGATTATCTGCCATAAACCGCACCCTTACTGTAAGCCGTTGAGGAGTTCCATTGATCTTCATATTTAACTACGACTAGCACTTGACCATACCGAAGTTACGGCAGACGACTCAAATACCTGGATAGCTTATAGAAGATTCTGCCGAGTATCGTTGATTTGCTCCTAGGAATTGAAGAGTTCCGTCACTTTGTCATGAATTCCATCACCCTTGATCTTGAGCGTCTTGGCGATCTTGGAGTGATCTTGAGTTATTTGTCCATTTGTCGCGCACATGCTTACGCAAATTTAAGATTTATCCCGTTTTCTCATGGATGCCGTCATCAGAACTGGATTAAACAAAAATAGGACTCTATGACGAGTACCAACTTTGATATAAAAATTTGAAATTGTTTTTTGATAACCTCCGAGCGAATTGATAACCTCCTCCTTTTTTGAAGTCGGTTAAAAAGGAATAACCGTCTGTTTGTTGTGATAGATTCTTCTCAAGGCCAAGAAACCCACGTAGCTTAAAATCCAAAGTAGCTTAATAACATCATCAAACGGACATTGAAATAATATAAAATTGTGACGGCATTTCACCGTAAAAGCCTTTTTATATATATCTTGGATACAAATATACAGTTTTTTGATGACCTCATCGGTGTAATAACGAGTATTACTTTCGCTATCAGAGGTCTTAGATTCGATTCTCCGTAGGGAAAATATAAAAAATTATATCATCGAGTTGACTGCCTCATTGGTCTAGTGGTTAGCATGTTCGACTACAGACATGAGGTCCTGGGTTCGAATTCCGGGTCGGGCCAATTCAAAAATCAATATTGAGTTTTCTATTAAGATTTTCTCAATATTTGCCCGAAGTTGGGAAGTTGGCGATGTGATCCATTCCCTTGCCTCGGAGAAGCAGGTTAAGCCGTAGGTCTTGTGCCTGATCTCTCTCAGGTTGCGTCCGATTCCCGTCACATCGGACTGTGAGAGTGAAGGAATAGAGAGTGTACTTGTGTACTATACCTGCCAATCCGCAGTGGAGCAGCGTGGTGGGTCCAGGCTCTGTAAACCCTCGCTCCTCGGAGTGAGGAGGCCTGTGCCCTGCAGTGGGACGTTAAAGGGCTACTACTTACTATATCATCGAGTTTGTCTACCTGAACCTCGTCTGTGATTAACATTACCAAAATAATACGTTTCGGAACAATACTGTGTGAAACAAAGAGGTTATAGTCAATCGTTAACTTGACAACAAAAAGTGGAAATTTAATTAACTCAACTCTTCATCATCAGACTATAGGAAGGCTTCATTGATGGCGACACCTTTAACAACAAATATATAACGTCAAGAAAACATTACGAGACATTACGAGACAGAGTTGAGGAAACGCCCACCTTCATGAGTGTGGTGCTCCTTTAAATACAGCGCACTATACCCTGGCGGAGTGTCCAGCGTGGGCACACCAGCGGTATATCTTGTTGTAGCTGATTAGACGAGATCATTCATTGGATAACATAATTGGGATAGGCGTCATCACCTCGAAAGAAGCAAATGAGACGCTAAGTTAGCAAGAGGCTGAAGCCATCCTTTGCTGTCTGAGGCTTGGTGGCAGAAGTCGCACGTATGCACTTCATGCTCCGGGATCTTCTACTGATCTGACTCATGAGGAGAGATTCGCTGGGTTTTAGTGGGTATTCTGTTATTCGTGAGTCCCACACTCCCAAATGGAAAAAAATCTTACTCGGGTTGCGTAAACAAAAAAAAACACATTCATAGTTGCTGAAGAAGGAAATACATCATTGGTCAACGGAAGTACCGGTCTTGGCGTCAAGGGACAACCGGCCGTGAAACGATATGCCAATTATATACTTATAATGAAGAAAACAAAAGCAAAGAATTCTTTGAAAAAGCTTTGAAATACCTAGAAAGCCATTTTAAGTAAGGATGACCAGGACCGATCGTATAACGGGAAAAGGCGAAGGGCAGAAGTAGTTGACATGCTATCGTTTTGGACCGGAAAAAATTACAGATGTTGGAAAGAAGTCCAATTTAAAATGCCATTCAGATTGGATTCTAATTCCCTTACGGTTTTAGTCATAATATTTGACGCATCCATCGAGGAAATACCACTTTAAAATGGTACTTCCTCTAAAGGATTTACAAGCTAAAATCATAGACTGACTACATCTGGTTTTTAACCCTGTTAAAGTATTCAATTTAACGCCTCGACACTATACAAATCAGTGTCAAGGTTCCTTGTTATAAACCTACGACTACAGGAATTGTTGGCACGACCAGGGCATAGTATTTGCATATGCTCGTTAAAGCAACACTTGTTGATGGACGTGTGTCTGACGTTGGAGATTGTACTCTACTTTTGCACAGGACACCTGACGTGAGTACTTATTTATACAAAAACATTGTTACAGTGTCAATGTTGGGGATAATTGCCTGTTTTCTGGATTTGTGACACCTAGGGACACATCTATCTACTAAAGGATTGACGGCCTTGCTGGCGTAAAGGTAAAGGTGTACTTGGAATATTGACTGAAATCTCACGTGATTGTAAGTGATGACACAGTCTAAAACGGTCTAGAAGTACAGGAAAGTAAGTTTTTTTAGAAAGAGTGGTAACTAGACACAGCTGAAGTCTTGTAACGATAAGGCTCAAGATAATTTGTTTTTTAGATGTCCCATTTATCGAGGAAGACTATAAACTACATTACATAATGCTGTAACCAATAGAAGCGAAGAATCAATGAACAATATCGCAAAAAAAAGAAAATCTCATTAACAGCTTCTATTGCATTTGCTGCATAAACAGTTGACGTTACACTCGTCGTCGTCGTCGTCGTCGTCGCTTCAACCGATGGACGTCCACCGGCTACCGGCGACCCTCTTTATGTCGTCGGTAGCCGCTGGAGCCACTCCAGCACCTTCGGGCCCCAACGTCCATCGGTCCGTCGGACTATGTGCCCCGCCCATTGCCACTTCAGGTTCGCGATTCGTAGGGCTATGTCGATGACTTTGGTTCTGCTACGGATCTCCTCATTTCTGATTTGATCACGTAGAGAAATTCCGAGCATAGCCCTCTCCATCGCACGCTGAGCGACTCTGAGCTTTCGTATGAGGCCCATAGTCAGCGACCACGTTTCGGAGCCGTAGGTCATCACTGGCAACACGCACTGTTCGAAGAGCTTTGTCTTCAAGCACTGAGGAGTATCGGACGAAAATATCTGGCGTAGTTTCCCGAACGCTGCCCAACCGAGTTGGATTCGGCGGTTGACCTCTTTCTCGAAATTGGACCTACCTAGCTGGACAATGTGTCCCAGGTATGTATATTCGTCTACAATTTCGAGTGCTGAGTTCTCAACGATGACTGGGTGGAGCGGAACATGGATATTGGACATAACTTTCGTCTTATCCATGTTCATTTTTAGGCCCACCTGTCGAGAAGCTCTGCTGAGGTCATCGAGCATTGCATTGAGATCTTCCAGAGTCTCTGTTATAATGACCACGTCGTCGGCAAATCGTAGATGAGTGATGTACTCGCCATTGATTCCACTCCATAAGCTTAAACAGTTACACTATAATCATGTATGACAGAATTGTTCCTTTGAAAAACTTCTAAAATAAAGTTTAATAAAGTATCTGTCTATCTCTTAAGGTTGACTCAATATAACCTTTTTAATTGTAATGAAATTCGTTGTCGACAACGCGGCCGTAGTCATGCGGGTCAGCTTGAAATTATATACGATAGATAAAAACAAATATTATGCTAACAGAAATGGTTATTAGTTATATAAGTTTATCACCAATTTTCGTTTAGTTTCTCTAAATTTCCATGAGCTGATTATAATTCCGTGGCAGCTGTTTTGATCGTAAATATAACATTAAATCAATCAAAACGCAAAAGCGGAATGTTTGGCGCTTAAATAAAGTTTAATTGCCGTAAGTCGATTAAATACTTTAGTTATCGTAACCAATGGAATTGGAGTTCGTTCAGGCAGTTCTCGGGTTAAGTCTTTTTAATCGAGCAATCACATGTTTGATTGAATGTCGTTCACAGATTGTTAATCTCTTTTATTGCTGACTGGTCAGCGTTTGATTGTCATTTCACCTGATGATCAGTGATGACACAGTCTAAAATTCAATGGCTTCAATCTACTAAGACGTAATTTCTTGCTTGGTGGTTGATGTTTGATAAAGTAGTAGTTTGTCGGCCTCGCTGGCGCAGTGGTGCGGGTATTCGCTTTGCTAGCGGAGGTCCCGGGTTCGATCCCCGGTAGGACGAATTTAGGAAATTGTATTTTCTAATTTGTCTGGGTCTGGACTGGTGGCTAGTTACCACCCTACCAGCAAAAACGTACCGCCAAACAAAGAAATTTGTGTTCCGGTACGATGCTGTGTAGAAACCGTGTAAGGGGTATATCGCCTCTTAACAGATTAGCGCGCTTCCATCTTAGACTGTATCATCACTTACCATCAGGTGAGATCACAGTCAAGCGCTAATCTGTCAGCATTAAAAAAAAAAATAGGCATGGTTTCTACTAACAGTCTTGTCCCAGACAAATTATAAGCTGCAATTTCCTAAATTTAATTTGCCAAGAATCGAATAAGAAGAGAAGAAAAAATTATATTAAATATGCTTATATTTCAGAAAAGATATGTGTGTATTTTAATACGATTTTTTTTTAACTTAAAACGCGCCAAACAACCCTCATTTTTTTCTTCACGTTGTCAAACAAATTATGCAAATAACATACACAGCAACAAACTAAAGTTTAAAAAAAGATTAATAACATTAATGAATTTAAATGGTGAGTAGGTAGCTTTTATTTGACTACACACACACACACACACACACACACACACACACACACACACACACACACACACACACACACACACCCACTCGCAATCTTAGTTGGCCTTAAATTAATTTAATTAGATTATATGTTAGTTTTAAGAGGGCTGTGGATTTTGTAAAATAAATAAAATTATTGTGATTTTTGTGCATTTAAAAAGGTCGGATTAACTTGAAATTCTGCACATCTACTAAGGAATTGATATATGTATGTAAAGAGATCTTTGAAGCGATCACGATTCACGATTTCTAAGCATTTCAAAAGGTAGAAATAGTTTACTCGATATCAACATAAAAAAGGGTTAAGTTTCTCTATGTTATGTTACAGAATGTTTTCTAATGACTTCTACATAACATCTTAAACATAAGCAACAACCAATACATATTTATTTTATAAAACTTGTAATTAATTCGCTAACCATATTTTAGGAAAAAATGTTAAGCATTTTACGAGTATATTAGTTAATTTCTCCTGACATTGATAACAATTTGAATGTTATGTTTTACTCAAAGTAAAGATAAGGCTGTATCATCCAAAGTTGCCTTTCCCTTTAAAAGGATATGATAATATTTAATTTGTATCTTTTCTATCTTGCTTCTTGCCTAGACGTGGTGTTTAATAATGTTACTATCTCACTGGACTGCCTCATTGGTCTAGTGGTTAACATGTTCGACTGCAGACATGAGGTCCTGGGTTCGAGTTCCGGGTCGGGCCAATCCAAAAATGGATATTGAGTTTTCTATTAAGATTTTCTCAATATTTGCCCGAAGTTGGGAAGTTGGCAGTGTGATTCACCCCCGTGCCTCGGAGATCGCGTTAATCTCTCTCCGGTTGTGTTTGATTACCGTCACGTTGGACTATCCGCAGTGGCGCAGCGTGGCGGGTCTATGCTCTAAAAACCCTCGCTCCTCGGAGCGAAGAGGCTTATGCTCAGCAGTGGGACGTTAATGGGCTGCTACTTACCTACTATCTATTGTGGTTGTGCCAATAATCACCACGTTTGGCAGGCGGGTTGGTGATCGCAGTGCTGACTATATCGCAGAAACGAAGAAATCCGTAGTAGAACCAAATTCACCGACATAGTCCTACGAATCGCGAACCTGAAGTGGCAATGGGCGGGCCACATAGTCTGAAGGACCGATGGACGTTGGGGACCGAAGGTGCTGGAGTGGCGACCCCCACAAGGTGGACCGATGGTATTAAGAGTATCGCCGGTAGCCGTTGGAGCCAGGCGGCGCAAGATCGGGCCTTGTGCACGTCATTACGTGAGACCTATGTCCAGCAGTGGACGTCCATCAGTTGAAGCGACCACGACGACTATCTATTGCTCTTTTCTATACGGGTTTTCTTAAAATGACTTCTTTATATAAGAACTAGCAGACCCGACAGACTTCGTTCTGTCAAAATGATTTGGAATGTGGCAGATATCAGTTTTACGAATGATTTTCGAAATGTAATTACAGCAGTACTAAATATCTTTAGCTCTTACGTTTTTGTGACTATTCAATTGATTTTGAACTTCCTGCAGCGGTAATAATGTATATAATAGCGGTAATAGCGATAGAGGTCAAATTGACTTTATTTAATTAAAATAGAAAACCTTTGTATGGGAAACGGGAAATAGCTGTTTTTAGGGTTTCCCCTGCAATTATTTGAACTTTTCTCACCGTAAAAACCATTCTTGGACTTCAAAAAACATTTAAAGAAAGAATTGTCAAAATTGACCCAGGCGTTGTTGAGTTATGCGCTTACCAACACATTTTGCGATTCAATTTTATATTATAAATGACTATCAACATTAATTTGAAAAAAAAATGGTAAAGGGTTGATGGAATTAAAAAAATGAATAGACTTAATCCTTCTACAATTAATTCCGCGTCGAATGGCCATGGTCTCATCCCGATTGGTCTAGAAGTTTTCAAGTTTATCGATAACAAAGAAAAAAAAGTTGTGGATCGCTGGTTCGTGTGTAATAGTCTGTGGAACGCTGGCGCCATCTTTGTTTCGGCGTGGGGGCAGAGTCAATAAGTGGCAGTCCGGCCCGTCTCTCTGCAGTTCTCGAGCGGCGGTCAGCCGGAGTGGTCGACTATTGAAACTGTCGCGTTCCTAGCTAATATTGTTAATGAGTTTGTGTAAATTGATATCGAGAACATTAAGTGATTGAACATTATAATCCGAGTTAATTAATAAAGTGTTTGATTGCACCAACATTACCCACGAACGCCCACAGAATAAGAAATGAAATAATGGATCCAATTAATAACGATGTCGGCGGAGTACCCTACGCCCCTGTGTTTTATGCTTCTCCTCTCCGTTCTCTTATATTCTCCTCTTATATAGATTTCGTTCATTTTTAGTGGATTAATGCCTTTGCTATAAGTGTATGTTAAAAAGAATATATTTGTTATTATTTTCTTCTTCTACAAGAGAATTGCTGGTTTGACTTCAGCAAATTAATCATGTAACACTATTTGGCAAAGATTGGCACTGTTTTTAACAAAAGACATTCACCGCTTTTAATAAGAATACATTGGAATTTCAGTAAAGCACAAAAAAAATCAATTATCCCAGCTAAATAACGCCGACGAAGAGTTAATGTAACATTTTATGAGGCAATTTAATCGGCACAGTTCTTTATAGGCCATTGCGATCCGGTGTCTTAAACGGTATTAGGATAAAATACGTCTCATCTGTTGCTGTTTGCTTCTAGAAGTTGTTAATTTTCATATTAACAGTAAGTAAGTAAGTAGCAGCCCATTAACGTCCCACTGCTGGGCACAGGACCTCCTCACTCATATGAGAGAGGGTTTTAAGATCATACACCCACCATGCTGCTCCACTACGGATTGGCAGGCATAGTACACAAGTCCGACACAACCGGAGAGAGATCGGGCGCAGAACCGACGGCTTAACGTGCTCTCCGAGACACGGGGGTGGATCACACCGCCAACTTCCCAACTTCAGGCAAATATTGAGAAAATCTTAATAGAAAACTCAATATTGATTTTTGAATTGTCCCGACCCGGGACTCGAACCCAGGACCTCATGTCTGTAGTCGAACATGCTAACCACTAGACCAAGTGCTAAGTGCTAAGTGTTTGGATTCAATGACACTGGAACTTTTCAATCCAGTATATTGTAATGATGATGATGATAAAAGTTGACATAACTGAGTTTGTTACAGGTTCTGAATCATCAAACTCAAGAAACCCTCTTTACTTTAGATCTCCAACAGTTCTTTAATACCGTCATCAGTTTTGCTTCTTTTCTTCAGCTGGGAATTTTTTTATTTACACCAGACTAAGTTAAAACTTCTATTCAGGAGTTAGGGACTCACTAACTTTATTATAATACCCAATAAAATCCAGCAGAACCCTCTTCGTTTAAGTTTTGTTGTTGGGTTCATCGCAGTATTCTGCGGGGTACGGGCCTCGAGGCAGGGCCTCATTGCCCGGGCATCTTTCCTCGGGCATTCAGTAAATGCCTGGTACTCTTTTTTGTCCATCCTGGTCAATTCCGAGGGGGGTGTGTTCCGAGTGTTGCTGCTACCGTGTCATCTTCGTCGCTATCACCTACGGCTGGTGGTGGTGACAGCAGGAGCTCACGAGGCAGACGACGCCCAGTGTTTGCCGTTCTTTGGTACTGGCTGGCAATGCCGTGGAGATGTGTATGCGGAGAGTTATCCGCCAGGCGGAACATTCTCCTCGCAAGCTGGCGGACGAACACCTCCACTGTGGGCGTCCTGGTATCACGATGGATAACGTCGTTTCTGACGTACCTCGGAGCTCCTACTATCAGACGAAGGCACTTGTTCTGCTGGACCTGCAGCCTTTTTCTCTGATATACTGAGAAGAAGGAGTACCAGGCAGGGGCCGCATACGTCAGTCTAGAGCGGACGAAGGCCCCGTAGACCTTCAGTTTAGCTTCATTTAAGTGCTGCGTCCCAAACCTTCATGATATAACATGATTATTTTATTTCGATCACTAATAGCACATGAATTAAGAAGTTATGTAAATCGATTTTTAAGCAACATTTTCTCTATTTCGAGGTCTAGTAATAACATACGACATAAAAAGGTAGAAAAATTATATATTAACAAATTTTTTTCTTTTCTGTTAGCATCTTTGGTCAAAAGTAATTAGTTATCGGAATAGAAAAAATATGCTTAATAAATCATTTACATAGCTCCTTAATTTATATTTATTACATGTAAATGGATTATTAAGCCTGTTTTTATCTATCACTGCAGCGGCTACAAGGTTTTCTTCCTATCCCCACCAAAATTATGCTAGCACAGCCTCTTCTTCTTAGTATTCTCGACTATGCTGACGCAAGCTTCCCCGATCTTACCCAGGAGCAATTAAATAAACTTGAGCGACTTCAAAACACTGCCATTCGGTTCATATTTGGCTTGCGCAAATATGACCATATATCAGAATTTCGTTCAAAGCTCAAGTGGCTCCCAATCCGACTTCGCCGGAACCTGCATATTCTCAGTCTTCTGTACTGTGTATTGTTTAACCCTAAAACTCCACCTTATCTAAAAGAAATGTTTGAGTTTCGTTGTGCCAACAACCCTAACGCACGCCGAGCTGATGAGCTTATGCTGAAAGCACAGCACTGCAAAACAATATTCTATAACAAATCCTTCACGGTCAGTGCTATAAGCTTATGGAACGCGCTACCGGTCAAAATTCGCCAGTCCCAGAGTATCTCCATCTTCAAACAGCGTGTTGTGGACCACTATCTGTCTTTTTCTAATTCTCAGCATCTTTAACGCTTGACATGGGCTTGCATAATGCATTATGTATGTATGTATTTATTATATGTATGTAAGTATTTGTATTATTATAAATATCTTTATGTAGATAATATATGTATGTCTATTTCTATAGTAACACCGCCTACCTTCTCTCTCTTTTCTTTGACTGTCTCCCTAACCGCAAGGGTTGTCTGGAAGAGATCGCTATGTAGCGATAAGACCGCCCAATTGCACACTAAATTTAGTTAATTTTAAGTTGTTGTATTTTTCTTTTGTCTTATTTCTGTGGTGTTCAATAAAGTATACATCTATCTATCTATCTATCTATTTCGATAACTATTAATAACATATGACTTAAGAAGCTATGTAAATGGGTTATTTAGCATGGTTTCTCTATTTCAGTCAGTATTAGAACATGACTTAGCTATGTAAACAGGTTGTCATGATTTTTTTTATTTCGGTCAGTAATAACATATGACTTAAGAAGCTATGTAAATGGTTTATTAAGCATATTTCGTTCTATTTCAATAACTAACTACATGTGACTTAAGAAGCTATGTAAATGGGTTATTTAGTATAGTATCTTTATTTCAACCAGTAATAACAGATGACCTAAGAAGCTTTGTCAATAGGCTAATTGTCATGATTTTTTTGTCACTCAATAACATATGACTTAAGAAGCTAAAGCCCTCTCTCATATGAGTAAGGAGGCCTGTGCCCAGCGATGGGACGATAATGGGCTGCTACTTACCTTAAGAAGCTATGTAAATGGGTTTACTGTAATGATTATTTTCTGTCACTAAATAACATATGACTTAAGAAGCTATGTAAATGGAATTTTCAGCAATATTTGTAAAAAGCGGGAGTGAATAAGTTATTATTCATGATTTTTTTCATTCCTGTCTCCAAGCGTTTATGATATTAGAATGTTTGACGGCCTCGCTGGCGCAGAGGTGCGAGTATTCGCTTTGCTATCGGAGGTCCCGGGTTCGATCTCCGGTAGGACGAGCTTAGGAGATTGGCTTCGGCCGTGGCTAGTTACCATCCTACCAGCAAAAACGTACCGCCAAACAAAGAAATTTGTGTTCCGGTACGATGCTGTGTAGAAACCGTAAGGGCTATATCGCCTCTTAACAGTTTAGCGCGCTTCCATCTTAGACTGTATCATCACTTACCATCAGGTGAGATCACAGTCAAGCGCTAATCTGTCAGCAATAAAAAAAGGGGTAAACCGAGGGGGGGTCAAGACATGGCCGCTGACTATGGGGCTCGTAAGAAGACTCAGAGTCACTCAGCTGGCAATGGAGAGGACTATGATCGGGGTTTCCCTACGTGATCAAATCAGAAATGAGGAGATCCGTAGGAGAACTAAAGGCAATGGGCAGGGCACATAGTTCGCAAACCGATCGACGTTGGGGCCTGAAGGTGTTAGAGTGGTGGCCTCGCACCGGAAAACGCAGCATCGGCAGACCCCCCACCAGGTAGACCGATGACATCAGTCGGGTCGCTGGCACCCGCTGGATACAAGCGACGCAAGATTGGGCCCATTGCAGTTCATTAAGAAAGCCTTTATCCAGCAGTGGACTTCCGTCGGTTGAAACGACCACGAAAGGGGTAAAACAGCATGATTTATTTCAATCAATACTACTTCATAATTTACATTACATTAAAAGATCTTTTTCAAAGTTTGATCACCAATAAATATGAGTTAAGATTTTATGTAAATGGAATATACAGCATGATTTTTTCATATATATGACTTGAGAAACTATGTAATAGGATTATTCGGCAAGTTTTTGTTTTTAGTTTTCTGGGTAAAGATTAATATTGGATATTTGGGTACGCCTAACTAATCAGTGATCGCCCACATAGAGCCTCCCTAACGAAATTACACACTCATTAGTTCTACGGAATGTTTGTTTTGTTTTTTATAAAAGATGGCGCCGCTTCTAAGACTAACAGAATTAGTCACAGTCATAATATCAACGGGGGTTTATTACGGCACCGGACAGGATATAGAAAAGTAATTTTATTAACCACCTTTAGTATTGCAGGAGTTAAATTAATTCGATGCGCTTCTTTTTATACAACAATCATTTTTAAGAGACATTCTAGAATCTTATTTTCTAATATATAAGACTCTCGTATTTAGGCCGATTTTTATGATGTTTTTTTGGGTTTATTGGAAACAATTGGATTGTTTTAAGTACATATATAGCATCACGCCTCATTCCCATAGGGGTAGGTATCGACAACATCCTTCCACTTGCCACGATCCTTGCATATCTCCTTCGCTTCTTTCATTCTCATTAAACGTTTGACCTGGCCTACTCTACATTTAATTGCGATACATTAAATACAATACCTAACGTTGTTCTACATTTAATTGCGATACTTTACATTACAATGCCTAACATTGCTCTACATTTAATTGCGATACATCACATTACAATTCCTAACATTGCTCTATATTTAATTGCGATACATTACATTACAATGCCTAACATTGCTCTACATTTAATTGCGATACATTACATTACAATTCCTAACATTGCTCTACGTTTAATTGCGATACATTACATTACAATTCCTAACATTGCTCTACGTTTAATTGCGATACATTACATTACAATTCCTAACATTGCTCTACGTTTAATTGCGATACATTACATTACAATTCCTAACATTGCTCTACGTTTAATTGCGATACATTACATTACAATTCCTAACATTGCTCTACGTTTAATTGCGATACATTACATTACAATTCCTAACATTGCTCTACGTTTAATTGCGATACATTACATTACAATTCCTAACATTGCTCTACGTTTAATTGCGATACATTACATTACAATTCCTAACATTGCTCTACGTTTAATTGCGATACATTACATTACAATTCCTAACATTGCTCTACGTTTAATTGCGATACATTACATTACAATTCCTAACATTGCTCTACGTTTAATTGCGATACATTACATTACAATTCCTAACATTGCTCTACGTTTAATTGCGATACATTACATTACAATTCCTAACATTGCTCTACGTTTAATTGCGATACATTACATTACAATTCCTAACATTGCTCTACGTTTAATTGCGATACATTACATTACAATTCCTAACATTGCTCTACGTTTAATTGCGATACATTACATTACAATTCCTAACATTGCTCTACGTTTAATTGCGATACATTACATTACAATGCCTAACATTGCTCTACGTTTAATTGCGATACATTACATTACAATTCCTAACATTGCTCTACATTCAATTGCGATACATTACATTACAATACCTAACATTACTCTACAATACATTATACGCTTTCAGATGAATTTATATCTATATTTTAAAATCCAAAATTACAACTTCAATAAGAATGTTTGATTTTTTTGTTTTATAGAATCCAATCTTTTTTGAGGTTAATCGTTCTGTAATTATTTCCATGGGTATCTTTTACGCAATATTAAACAGCTGTTGTGTTACAAATACGTACTATGACAAATTATGACAAGTTGACCCGATATAAGAAAATATCGTTTATGTTTTTGTAATATTAATTATTCAAATGGGCTCAACAAGCTCTCTTAGCGCTTAATTTGATGGTAAGTGATGATACAGTCTAAGATAAGTGCAGTTGTTACAATTATTAATTAATTTTAAAAACGCTTATTATATTTCTTTTTGTTAGATTCACATTAAAATAATATAAGGAAGGAGAATAGGACAAATAATTCCATGTATATTGTAAATAGTAAAAAATTTAGATGAAAATAAAGACACGCCCACAGAGCGCTTACTTGATAACCAACTAACGTTTGCCAGTCCGTATGAGATGCAATATTCCGAGATTACAATATAAATAAAACAGTGTTTGGAAACACTTGGAAAAAAATGAAATTCTTTGAAAGTTCTGTCTAATCAGACATCAGTAATACCTGGCATATCTGATTTAATCAAAGAGAAGGATCCAGGGTGTAAGTAATTAAACAGCAGTAGAGATTTGGCACCTGACTTTGTTTTAGACAGATGAATAAGTAAGGATCGCGGTTTTAATGCGTTAATGGGTGGGACAATAATGAATGAAAGGAGATTTTATCATTTCTATGCGCTGATAACAGTTTGATTGGCGGCAGCTTCAAAGGCAAATTGCGGACAGACAGACCCTGATAGTGCTATACGGTGGTCCCAGGCAAATGGCCTGATACACGCTGACAGCAAAATAAAAGATAAGTAATTAGTACTTATCTTAGCAGATACAAAAACGCAGGTATAACTTTGTATGTACATTAAGTAAAATGTATGGTCTCATTCAAAGATTTTAGGAATTTGTGATTAAATTTGCCTTCTTTTGCATAACCGCCATCTCGTTAAAAAAGGTAAGTCAGCATAAAAGTAAAGGGAGAATGAGGCTGATGCCGTCCCTCTTCACGAGGCACTCTATGACAGGCAAACGTATGCGCTCCCTCTATCCCTCTAGTAAGCCATTCTTCTTCTTAAGGTGCCATCTTCTCCTGGAGGTCGGCTATCATAAGAGCAATTTGTGTTGCCATTGATAACCTACGACTCAGAAAAGTGGTCGCTAACTATGTGCCTCATACGAAAGCTCAGAGTCACACAGCGTGCGATGGAGATAGCTATGCTCGAAGTTTCTCTACGAATCAAATCAGAAATGAAGAGATCAGTTGCAGAACCAAACTCTACCCTACGACACTAGCCCAACGAATAGCGAACCTGAAGTAACAATGGGCGGAGCACGTAGTCCGATGGACCGACAGACGTTGGGGCTTGAAGGTGCTGGAGTAGCGACCCCGTACAAGAAGGTGCAGTGTCGGTAGACCCCTCACAAGGTGGACCAACAACATTAAAATTGTTTCCGGTAGCCAGACTTCCAATGATTGGGCCTTGTAGTGTGTCTACATGATGTCATTACGTGAGACCAATGTCCAGCACTGGAGGTTGAAGCAACGATGACGATGAAGGGCAATTTGAACAAGGATTTGGTGCTTAAATTAAACAGATACCATAGATACTCAGAGTCTACGTGATCCAGGTCACTAGAGTAGTATACGACCCTCTAGTTATCTTACCTTAGGATGACGAGAGATCTGCTGGGTTTTAATGGGTATGATGGTACTTCAGCAAGTTCTACACTCTTAACTAGATTTTGGCTTTTTCCGGGGTGCGTATAGGCAAAAATAAGCCCTTTAATTGGCAGATTACACGAACCTGACACATGATTTACTCCCTGGGTATGCATCTACCCTCACGATGCATTTCACCAAAGAAAAGCATAATGGAACGTAAAGTATAATCAAGCTTATCAGTCTTATTTTATAAAGGGATAGCTTAGGATTCGAAGTCGAGACTTCTTTGAACGAGGATCCTTGCGTCTCTTCAATAATCCTGGCTTAAAACGACTTAGAAGCTAAAGTTACAAGGGTTCCTTCGTGCCCTGTTCTGAAAAGAACCCACTACACACTCCGTCGAGTGTCCTTTCGGATTCACTCTTACGCTTTTTTTTTAGTCTCAGTAATCTTTTAAATTGTAGTATAATTTTTGGACTTAATTTAAGTTCTTCTGGTAGTTTGATAAAGAAACATATACAGTTACCCTTCAGTAAGTTGTTAATTTCACTAGAATTTATATATATATTATTTCACTCCCTCATTTCGGGCCTAAATATTGATCATGGAGAAAAATTGATAAGAACCAAAATTGTAGAAAATTTAATTTCAAACAACTTTGGTAATTACTGATTTTCACGTAAAATTAAAAATAAGCGAGTTATTGAATAAACAAAAAATTACCCCTTAATCCAAGATGGCGGACGACAAAACTAGTAAAGTTAAGTTATCGGTGACCCTTCCCGACGGTTTCCTATGAAAAATTGCTACGTTTGGTAAACAGTTTACAAAAAAAATCACAAGGATTTAGCACCGGTAGTGTGAGGTGTGAGTAGGGGTTGCAAAGGTGACAATAACACACCGGATATGGGAAGTGGACACAATTTATTCCCTGTCAATTCACTGTAATCACTATAAAGCGTAAACTCTGTGGGAACCTATCACAACGAATGTTTTTACCCTTTGAACTGTAATTACCAGCATTGTGGGTACCTGTCCTGTTAATTATTTGAATTTTTTTATAATAGCTCACTGATGTGTTACTCACATAGTTTGGGATGCCTATTTATAATCGCTTTGTAAATTTTTATGCAAAAAGTTGTTAAGTAATGGTTCCCAAAATTGTGTTTAAGGTAAAATGCTAAATAAATAAATATGCGATAAAATACTGACCATTATTTACGAGTTCATATGCCTTAAAATCTGTTTACATAGTGTATGTTGTTAAATAAAGAAAATTTTCAATAAAAAGAAGTGCGATGAGTTTTTGTCAGATTGTATTTATGTTCTTGTTTGTTTACATTTACAGTCGGAGAAGTAACATACATACATACATAGCATCACGCCTCATTCCCATAGGGGTAGGCAGAGACAACATCCTTCCACATGCCACGATCCTTGCATATCTCCTTCGCTTCTTTCAATCTCATTAAACCTTTCATACAAGTTCGTCGGTTTAGAGTACTCTTGACCTGGCCGTTATTTAAAATGTCCTGGATTTGGTCCAGGAACGTTCGCCTTGGTCTTCCCCTTCCAACTTTCGCATTCACTCTTGACTCATAAATCCTTTTTGTCAGTCTCCTTTCATTCATTCTCTCTACATGCCCAAACCATCTAAGCATACCTTTCTCAATTTTAGTTACTACATCTTCTTTTATACCACAACGTTCTCTTATCACACTATTTCTTACTTTGTCATTCAATTTCAACCCATACAGCGCTCTCATCTCTACCGTATTTATTTTACTTTTGTGCTTCTTCATACAGAAATGTTGGCACCAACACTCCTGCATGCACAGCCAGTCTGGCCCTTTGAGACACCACTTGGCTGTTCATAAAGGCGTATAGAGCACCATTTACCATATTCCATGCATTTACTCTCCTTTCAATATCACTTTCACATGTTCCATCTTTTGTAAATTTAGATCCCAAGTATACAAATTCTTTCACCTCTTCCACTTGTTCCCCATCTATCAAAATATTGCCATTCATCATAGATTCATCTCGTTCAAAAAGCATAACTTTCGTTTTGTTTACATTCACTTTCATTCCTTTCCCTTTCAAAGCTTCATTCATAATATTTAGCATCTCCTGTAGCTCATTAGCGGATGACGCAAGTATTACTTGATCATCAGTATTGAGAAGTAATATGTCTATAAATTAGTCTTTAACAAAAGTTAAACGGTTCCCAAAGTACTCTATTACGCAAGTGTGCATACAATTATATCAGGACTTTTTGTCAGAATGTATTTATGCTCTTGTATACCTTTACAACATTCGTTTAACATCTGTTTACATACATTTATAGTCGGACAAGTAATGTATCTGTAAATCATTATTTAATAACAGTTAAACGGTTCCCAAAATTCTATTACGTAAGGTGTCGTTAAAGCATTTGGTCATATTTTACAAATTGGCTCTTTAAATTTAAGTCATTCGCTGCGTAATTGCTTACAAGTAATTTTCTTAAAAGCCTATTAGCAATAAATACGTTAAAGCAATTTAGATAACACTTTTATCATGGCTTTAAAATAAAGGATTAGAATACCGGCGTCTATAAGTATCCAACGAAATGAGATTCAAATTTATGTTATAAGATTATTTAGGATTGTCTTACGCTTATTTAATTATATTTGGTGAGTAAAAGGCTTAATTTATAATTAAAAAGTTGTCGTTTTCTGTTTTATTATATAGTAGTAAGCCTAAATAACGACGTGTTAAATTATAAAAATTGTTTGTAACTATGCCCGTTATGGAAATTAAAGCCATCTAACTAATGTGTCCTAAATGAGGTACATTATAACGGTTATACTACAAACATGGTTCTAGATTACTAAACTTACTGACTGACTAAACAAAATATCTTCAAAAGTTACTCATTTCGCAATATTACTAAATAAGTACTAATATTTTACAAAGTAACTTATATAGATGGAAGTAATACTGTAAGATACAATGGGTCTGATATAATATCAGAAGAGACTAAAAGATTTTAAAATACATGGAATTAAAAAAATTACTAAATCATACCTATAGAAGTAATACAGTAAGATACAAAGAGTCTGGCAAAGTTTTAGAAGAGACTAGTAGACCTTGAAATAAATAAGATTAAAAAAAAGGAATAATGCAGTAAGATATAATGGGTCTGATATAATATCAGAAGAGACTAAAAGATTTTAAAATACATGGAATTTAAAAAATTACTAAATCATACGTATAGAAGTAATACAGTAAGATACAATGTGTCTGACAATGTCTGAGAAGAGACTAGAAGACTTTAAAATGAATAAGATTGAAAAAAAAAGGAAGTTATACAGTTGTAAGTAAACCAGTAAGATACTAATGGGTCTGACAAAGTCTCAGAAGACCTTAAAATAAATATGATTTAAAAAAATACTAATAGTAGATGAGTGCCTCTTTGGTTTAGTGATCAACATAATACTCTTATGAGTGAGGAGGCTTGTGCCCAGCATTGGGATGTTAATTGGCTGCCACTGACATTAGAAGATATGAAAAAGTATTATACTCAACAATTCGATTGATTACTTGTTAATGGTTGTCACATTACAATGCCCAGGAACTACGTGTTCGTTGCTGAACTGACGGTCATTAGTGGTGTTGGGGTCAAACAGCGGGCTAATTTTTTTTTAATGACACCCATATCAGTTGGCGTGTGAATATTTTTAAGTGATTTTAACAGATATGAAACGATGCTGATTATTACTGTTCACCGATGTTTTACCTGCGGAATTCTAGATGCATAGTTTTCTAAAATAAAAATAGCCTACGTTTTTATGACACCAGAAGAAAAGAAACCTTTTCTATTTCCTAACTAAAAACTATTTTCGGAGTTCATCGGGGTGAAACATAATGACACAGAATAAAGATAAAGTCAAACCTGGTTGAAAGTTGTGGTATAAAAGAAGTTGTAGTGACTAAAATTGGGAAAGGCATGCTAAGATGATTTGGTCATGTAGAGAGAATGAATGAAAGGAAACTAACAAAAAGGATTTCTGAGTCAAGAGAGAATGGAAAAGTTGGAAGGGAACGACCAGGACATTTGAAATAAGGGCCAGGTCAAGAGTACTCTAAAACGACGCACCTTTATGAAACGTTTAATGAGAATGAAAGAAGCGAAGGAGATATGCAAGGATCGTGACAAGTGGTATCTGCATATCGCTATGGAAATGAGGCGTGATGCTATGTATGTATGTCAAACCTGGATAGGCTAGAAACGTCTTCATGAGTCATGGCCTCTTATTTATCTGTGGACTTCTACAATGGATTTTGGTACTAACTTACTTCATCTATTGAACCTCTATGAGTTAGACCTTGGATTAAAGAGAAACATCTTTAAGAGGGAAAAATATAGCAGTTTTTTGAACTCTTATTAAAATTTGATTGTTGCTGCTGTAAAAGCTGAAGATCTTGTACGATGTAAAAAAGATCAAATGCTATATTAGTGCATATTCCTATTGAAGGTTGTCTTTGCGTGCGCTACGTGAACGGTTAAAGTTACGCAAAATCATGATTGAAGGAAGTATTTACTTAAAAAAGTCTAGGTTGAATAATTATAACCATCTTTATAGTAAGATTTGTTCTCTCTTATATAAGACAAAGTTATAATGCAGTAAAACTTATGTACCCTGGGAATTTAAGGATTAAAAATGCATCAAAATTTATTTAAGCGTGGAAATTCAACAAAGTTACTATCTCCCGCATAATATGAGTAGAGATTTCACTTCAAATTCATTATACATCCAATCAGATATGTTAAAAGTAGTTTAGTTAGTATTTAAATAAAGTAACGGCAAGTGATATTCATAGTTGATTTTAATACGAACCAGTTCTCTAAGGGCTCCATTCACTAACAGCCTAACGGATTTTGGCCCTTTAATATAACAGGTCAGTTACAGGTTCTATTAACATTTTGTTTCGACAGTTTACAATGAACTGACTGAATGCCATCAATATACACTAGCAGTTAGTCGGTCCTAAACTGACAACTGTCGTGTCTTAATGTACGTCAGGCAAGACAATCGGTGACTTTAATATACGAGGTGTGTTCAAAAGGTATCTCGAATTTTGAATTTTCGCGGGTTACGTATATTCGAATTTCGAATTTTTTGTGGCGTTATGTTGGTACTCATGTCTCTCACTTATGCCGACAAGCTCGGCCATTTTGAATGTTCATTTAATTGTTGACAGCTGCTTTGCTTGCACGTGTTTTGGATCGTCTTCGATTTTTACCTATTCAAAAAAATGGATCAAAGAACCTGTATCAAATTTTGTGTGAAAAACGAAATTAAGTGCGCGGATGCATTCCGAATGTTGACTGTGGCATACGGAGAAGCTACCTTGGACCGAAGCAACGTTTATCGGTGGTACAAAATGTTCTCAGAAGGCCGAGAAGATGTGAACGACGAAGAGCGTGCCGGACGCCCGAGCACTTCAACAACAGACGAAAAAATTAATGAAGTGGAGAAAATGGTATTGGCCAATCGTCGAATCACCGTTAGAGAAGTTGCTGAGGACCTAAACATATCGATTGGCTCGTGCCATTCGATTTTTATCAATGATTTGGGCATGAGACGGGTCGCCGCGAAATTCGTACCAAAATTGCTCAATTGTGACCAAAAACAGCATCGCATGAACATTGCTAATGAGATGTTAAACTCTGTCCGCGACGACCCAAATTTGCTCCAGAGGGTCATAACTAGGAGCGTACACTAGGAGTTTGTCGATCTAAAATTGACGACTTTCGCCTATTAGTGTTTAGCCATAAAGTCGGTATCCGGCTATTTCGCGCAGACCGGACTGTCGGCGACTAAAACGTACACTAGCAGGTAGTCGTTTTGAAACCGGTGACTGTCGTGTGTTAGTGTATTGTCGTAATGCCGGTATCCCACCATTTCTCGTACCCTAAATGGTCAGTGACTATAACGTCCACTAACAGGTAGTCGTATTGAAATTGATGACTGTCATCTGTTAGTGTATAGTCGTAATGCCAGCATCCCACCGTTTCCAGCAGTCTAGACGGTTGGTGTCTTTATCATACACTAGCAGGTAGTCGTTTTGAAACTGATGACTGTCGTCTGTTAGTGTATTGTCATAATGCCGATAAACGATTAGAATTACTTAAATTATATTAATTGTCACTATTAAATACTAACTGGGAATGGTAGTTTCTTAATAAATAAGATAATTATGAAATATATTTGCCGCCAAACGCTGCCATTGGTGGTTTATGCTAATGGCATCATTAACGACCAATGTATAAATAGTCCTAAAAGTTAGTCGAGAATTCAGTTTTTGTATCAACGTTAACCACGAGTTTTTTGTGTTAGTAAAAAGGGCTGCTCTGCGATATAAAGCTTAGAGTATTTCTTTAAATTAAAACTGTTGACATTTAATATGTCATAATGATAATTGTGTGCTCTTTGTTATACATTTAATGGATGTTGATGGTGCAATTGTATTTAATTATGTGTTTTTTGTTTTATATTTAATGGTAATGGATGTCGATGTATTTTATTGGAATTTATATTAAATATAATATGGATAAAAACAAAAGAGTAAATGACTATGGAGTTTCTTGACGGATTCTTCTTCATCTAGTCTGTAGGTTGTGAACTGGTGGTTGAGTCATTGACAAAAAGAGTTTACTGGAAGTAAAGAATATTTTAGTTTGGATATCGATCTTTTATTATGAAAATCCTATTTATTTGACCTCACATCGACAATTAAACTGAATGGCGAAAAGCTAAAGAAAGTTGTCGAATTTAAATACTTAGGTCATGTTGTTACCGAGGACCTTAAGGATAATAAGGACATTAAACGAGAGCGTAGAGCCCTGGCGGTGCAATGCAATATGCTGGTGCACAGATTTGCCCGATGTAGTAAAGAGGTTAAAGTTATTCTTTTTAAGGCTTACTGCCAGTCCCTTTTCTCGGGTGGTCTGTGGGCTAACTATTTGCAAGCATCAATGGATGCTCTTCGTGTTCAATATAATAATGGCTTCAGAATGCTGTTGGGATTGCCGCGGTTCTGCAGTGCTTCTGGCATGTTTGCTGTCCTACATACAAATGATTTTCATTGTATAAAAAGAAAAAGGATAACGGCACTGCTTGACAGATTATGTTCTAGTGACAACAGCATTCTGAAGACGTTATCGGACAAAATGAATACAAAATTATACAAGCATTTTGTCCGAACTATATTTAGATGTTAAGTTTATTTAACACTAATATAGTTTAATAAGATTTTTGATTTAAGCACTAACAACTGGACTTTTATGTCTTTAATAAAGATTTATTATTATTATTATTTATTTTTTTAATAACTTTCATACCATAGTTAAAATTAATAATTATTAGTACCCTTTATCGTGTTATTTCTGACAACTACAACTGCAACGATCGCTTTAGTTAAAATGCCACATGCCTTCCCATACGAGAACTGATGGTACTAATTATAGATCACACAATCCCGTCAACTCCGAATCCTTACTATGTGTCTTGCAAATTCAGTAATCGACCGGATTCAACTGGACAGACGGCAACCTGAGTCAAATACACACTATCAGATAGCCGATGTGAAATTATCGCTTTCTTAGAAAATGATAATAGTAAGTGATGACTGCTGCCCATAGAAACTTGCAGCTCCAAGAGAACTGCCGATGAAAATATAAGTATTGGACTTAATTACCATAACGTAATGAAGAGAAGGCTTTGTTTTGTTTTGAAATTTTTCCTCTTGATTTATTCTTTTTATATCATAAAGATCTGAAGAGAGTATAGTAAAAGATCCACCAATATAGGAGCATGAATTTGTATCAAGATACATATTTTATTGCTGACAGTAAAGACTGATTGTAATCTCGCTTGATTAAGCGACGATAGATTCCAGTAGTAGTAGCAGCCCATTAACGTCCCACTGCTGGGTACAGGCCTCCTCACTCCTAGGAGCGAGGGTTAGAGCATAGACCTACCACGCTGCTCCACTGCGGATTGGCAGGCATAGTACACAAGTGCACTCTCTATTCCTTCACTCTCATAGTCCGATGTGACGGGAATCCGACACGACCGGAGAGAGATCAGGCGCAGGACCGACGGCTTAACGTGCTCTCCGAGGCGCGGGGGTGGATCACACCGCCAACTTCCCAACTTCGGGCAAATATTGAGAAAATCTTAATAGAAAACTCAATATTGGTTTTTTTTTAATTGGCCCGACCCTGGACTCGAACCCAGGACCTCATGTCTGTAGTCGAACATGCTAACCACTAGACCAATGAGGCAGTTTAGATTCCAGTAGTCGAAAAGAATTCTTCGTTGTTAACTTGGATGATATAGATTAAAGACATCAGACTGTCTTATACAAATAAACGCGGTCTGTTAGTGTATGGGAACTTTAAGAGCCACAACAGAATAGCATCGTATCGGGATACAACAAACCTAATGATACCTTTAGGGAAAAGGTGTTAAAACGTTTATTGAAATATGTCAAAAATTGAATTAATGCCTTTTTAACAAGCCGACGACGGCTCGTTTAACGTTGTTTTGTTTTTTATTAATAATATTAAATTGGATGATTTCAAATTATATCAATTTCTGTAATAGCTCTATAGCGTAAAAGTTAAAATATTGCTTAAATACCCTGTTCCTAATATATGTTGTGAATGTAATAAATTTTTAAGCTCTTTTTCTGTAATAATTTATCAATTTTAATTACATTATAAAAGCTTAAAAAGGTAAGGTAAGTAGCAGCCCATTAACGTCCCACTGCTGGGCACAGGTCTCCTCACTCATATGAGAGAGGGTTTATAGAGCATAGACCCGCCACGCTGCTCCACTGCGGATTGGCAGGCATAGTACACAAGTGCACTCTCTATTCCTTCACTCTCATAATCCGATGTGACGAGAATCCAACACAACCGGAGAGAGATCGGGCGCAGGACCGACGGCTTAACGTGCTCTCCAAAGCACGGGGGTGGATCACACCGCCAACTTCCCAACTTTGGGCACATATTGAGAAAATCTTAATGGAAAACTCGAAACTCGAAACTGTAGTCGAACATGCTAACCACTAGACCAATGAGGCAGTTTATATTATTAAGCTTAATTCGATTAAAATATCTATCTATTAAGAAGAAAGTATTTATAATAAAACAAGTAAGTACCTGCGATTTCGTCTGCATAAATTGTTTTAGTGCATAAACTTAAATAGAAACTTATTTAGGTCCTTGGGTAGATAATTAAGTTATTTCTTATATATGTATTGCTTAAAGTAGTCATATTGGTATTTATGGGTGTTTTTCACATATTTCTAAAATTAGGTGGAGTCAAATTCAAAACCGCGTTTGCTCAACCCAATAAATGATTTCTGAACGTTATTTACTCTAAAAAATGGCATTACAAGTTCATTTTTATTTCTTGTATTAAAATAAAACAATATATTTAAAAAAATGTACTTTACTGGATATTATTACATATCTATCTATTGAATTTATACTATAGTTTTCAATACATTTACGGTCAAGGTTATTTTAAGGTCAAATACATCGACCATCAGTTAATTCTATATCTAATTTCTAATTCTTCATTTAAGTAAGCTTTTACACACACAGCAATCGTCAAATATGGTTAAATTTTATTGACAACAGATTAATGCTTGATTATGATGACATCTGATGATACGTGATGATATAGTCTAAGATGGAAGCGCTCTAAACTTTTTTTTTTTTTCGCTGAGAAATGCATTTACGCACCCCGCCTGTGAGACAGACGGAAAGTGGCAGGTAGTACCAGAATATCCATTAAAACCCAGCGGAGCCCTCGTCATTCGAGAATGGAAGGACCAGAGGTTCGTTGTGGCATTCCACTCTGGCCCCTCCGAATGAAGCCGGCTCAAAAGTGCACTACAGGGGGAGGAGTTGGATAAACCTCCGTCTCCTGTTTCCTATTCCCCTCCGTCCGGGGTACTGTGCTTCAGCTGCATTCGCCCTCTCTCTTTGCCGTGCCTCCTTTAGCGAAATGACAGTTTCGCAGAAGGTGGCAACAGCATTCCAGCCCCGCTCGTTGACAAGCATTGCACCTATAATACTTGCCAGCGAGAGGTCTGCACCGATCTGCGATGTCAGCAGATGACGCTGAGGTCCCCAAGCAAGACATTCGGCCACCGTGTGGTACGCTGTGTCCACAGGAGCACTACACTCGTGGCAGATGGCCGACGGCTCAGAGCCAACGATTTGGTGCAGGTATTTTCCAATGCAGCCGTGACCGGTTAGCACCTGCACCAAACGGTAGGAAAGCAAAGCGCTCTAACCTGGTAAGAGGCAATTTACTTGCTATGGTTTCTAATCAACATCGTACCGGAACACAAATCACTTTCTTGGTGCAGCTGAAGCCTACCAGTCCAGACTCAGGCCAACTACAATCTGCTCTTATGGGGATCGAACCAGGGATCTTTCTCTTATTAATGTTTCCAATGTACTGAATCTACTGACGATGAAAACGACTTAGACTCTCAAGTAACGAAGGTTCTTTTACGGTCTGTTCTGGGAAAGATCATTTTATTGCCATCATCGTTTTTTAATTTAATTTATTTACATTATAGAAACTCATTCCCTCCCAGGCTTTTGTATCGTCAAAGTAATTCTCAGAATTATAATATGATTCCCTTAATTTTTTGTTATGTGTAAGGTGTCTACTTAAAAAACGATTGATATAATAAAGACACGGGGTTTTATCATAAATTTTAGCTTGATTTTACCAAAATCTCTTGTCTTCTTTCCTCAATAATCATATTTGATGAGTTAAGCGTATCTCGATCAAGATTGCACCAAACTACCGTATCAATATGATTATATAGCGACAAACAGCACGCTGACATTTTGGCTACATAAGTAAGGGGTAAGTATTGATGTGGCAGTATTTAAATGCATTTAATTGACGATTCCAGTAACTGCTATAAAATTCTGTGACCGAATGGAACCGTTGGTCTCCGCCCTGAAAGATTTTGAGAGAACGTCGTTAATTTGAGGCAGTCGAGAGCGGGAACTTTAAGGGTTGCCATATTTAATACTATCTATACACGAGCTTCCTTCTCCTAGGCTCTTATCCTGTAGAAGGAGACACTAGAGAGACAAGAGGACATTATGACAAACGCTGTTTCCCCCCACTGGAGACAGACGGGTAGGAGGTGCTATTTTGCTCATCTTCTCTCCTTGGACAGAACTGAATGCATCTGCGAACGTTAAAACCCCACCACTCGAATGAAGAGGGTTTCGCTAGGTTTTAGTAGATTTCTTGAATAACCAGCGAATCCCAATCTCCGGAATTGAGGTTTATAGCGTGTACAAAGTATTTCCCAGCAAAAAGATCTATACATGAACACTCATTGTTGTAGCTTTATCTGGTAGGAGTAACCACCTTTTTTGTGCCTAGTATATTTATATCTCAACCCCGGCCGTTTGCAGGTCAGGAGGTTGAGATAGTGCGATTGAAAATACCTCACAAAACCCACTAAAACCAATTGGAACCCTCTTTGCCCTTTCTTCCTGAGACATTTACGCTCCAAGCTTGACTGATAATCGGTCAAAGAACCCAGTAGAACTCCTCGCCATTTTTTTCTAGCAAAACACGAACAATTACTGCTCTAGCTTAATCTGATAAGTATTACTAGCCGTTTATTTTTCTGGGACATTTACACACCATTTTGACTAATACCAAGTGGAACCCTCTTCACCCGTGAGTAAAACACCGGGGGATCAACTTGTTAATTCCTCCCTGGTGTCTCAAATAAAAAAATTCTTGCCCTTTTTAGCTGGGACATTTACGTTCCAAGCTTGACTGATAACCGGTCAGGAATGGAGGACTGGGTCGTGAAGAATACTTCGCAATTTCCACTAGAACCCAACGGAATTCCTCGCCAATGTTTTTCTAGCAAAACACGAAAAATCATTAGTCTAGCTTGATCTGAAAGGAATTACTTGGTATTTTTTTCTGAGACGTTTACGCATCACGCTTGACTGATGACAGGTTAGGAGTGTGAAATTGAGCGATAGAGGAGACCTCGCAACACCCACTAATACCAAGTGGAACCCTCTTCACCCGTGAGTAAAACACCAGGTGATCAACGTATGCTTTCCTCCTCTCTGGTGTCCCAGATAAGGAATTACTTGCCCTTTATTCTCAATAGAACATACCTCGCAATACTCACTAAAGTTCGGCGAAAAGTCATTGCTGTAGATAAATCTGAGAAGAATTACTTGCCGTTTTTATCTCGGACATATACCCCCCAATCTCGACTGTTGATAGATCAGGAATGTGGGACGAGGCTATCGAGGAGACCTCGCAATACACAATTATATCGACCGTAATCTCCCGCCATATGTATTGCTAGCAGAACAGGCTTTAACTTAACCTGGTAGGAATTACTGGGATATTTACGACTGATGACTGGTGAGGAATGCGAGATTTGGCGGTAGAGGAGATCTTGCAATACCTTCCTTAAATATTTATGTTTGCATCAGGTTAAGTTGAGCATTCGTTTTGCTCACGTTCATTTTGAGGTCCACCTGCTGGGATACTCTGTTGAGGCTTTCGAGCATAGCATTAAGGTCTTTCAGAGAGTGGAGGACCTTAATGCCGAATTCAACTCGGATGGGCTGCGTACGGAAAATTGCGTCAAATCTTTTCGTCGAACATTCCACAGTGTCTAAAAACAAAATTATATGAACAGTGCGTGTTGCCAGGGATGACTTACGGTTGCTAAACATGGCCAATGACTATGCGCCTTATTAGGAAGCTCAGAATCACACAGCGGGCGATGGAACGAGCTATGCTCGGAGTGTCTCTTCGGCATCAAATCCGAAACGAAGAGATTCGCAGAAGAACAAGAGATACCGACGTAGCTCGAAGAGTCGCCGAGCTGAAGTGGTAACGGGCAGGCACATAGCTAGGCGAACCGATGGACGTTGGGGTCCCAAGGTACTGGAGTGGTGACCACGTACCGGTAAGCGCAGAATTGGTAGACCCCCCACCAGAAGGACCGATGGCGTCGGAAGCCGATGGTTAGACCGTGTATTGTGGAAATCCTTAGAGGAGACCTATGTCCAGCAGAGGACCTCCATCGGTTGAGATGATGATGATGTTAAATTGGAAAGAAACTCGGAAGTGTAGACTTATTAATACGAAGTGTTGGCACCCCTGATTGTAAAGCCATCGATTTATTATTGAAATCTTGCTGTCGCGCGCGCTTCCTGCTCCCAAATTGCTTATAAAATTGGCGACCGCTCGTGCCGATGTTGATATTTAAAAAAAACACGATTTTATTTTTCAATTATGATCCAAGATTGTTGTATAGAGAGCAATTTATCTTGCATGCCGATACACAATCTCTGAGGGCACCGCGCGATACAAGTTAACGGTAAAAAATTGCCAGCGATTCTTTAACATAAATAATTAGTGTTTATTAAGAAATATTCAGATATCGATGCCTTTTAACACCTGTTTTTTAAGTTCCGGTGCAAATTTTATGGTTAAAAGATTGGTCTATTGTTGGAAGTTATTGTTAATGTTTCGTCATTCAATTTAATCAAGGCCAAAGTGTTGGTTAAGTAAATAATACTTTGCAAACTTTGTTGTAATAGAAGAACTTAAAAGTCTTGGTACAGATTATAAAGAATTGTCCCATCTTATATTTAATTTATGTTTAAGGTAACTAAACCTTTTTAATTACTGCATCCGTACGTCAGCATTTTTATGGAAGACAGAAAGAGTATAGTGAGCTATCCTTTTATCTATTTTATCGGTTTATTTCCACCGATTCACAGAAAAACCTTCAAAAATCAAGGAGTTTTAAACGTTTCGCTAATAGACAGGTACTGAACTTCTTTTATAATATTTAGGAAACTGTCTTATAGATCGGATCGGATAGAAGTTTTTTTTTTCGAGAAAAATACTCTAAAACCATCTCCAGGAGTCGACTTATATCTATACCAAAATTAATCATAAGCTATTCAACGGGTTATATAGGATAAGAAGCATTAACGTCCCACTGCTGGGCACAAGCTTTGTAACTCATAGGAGAGAGGGTTTGTAAAGTATTGACCCACCAAGTTGCTCCATTGCCTGTTAAACGTACCACAGAACTGCTCCCGATATAAGTCGGTTTCCTCGCGATGTTTTCCTTCAAATGATGGATTGGAAAGCATCTACAAAAATCAAAGAAGTGCTACAAAAATATATCCGTTAGATAAATTGTATCAATCACATCACATCGTAGAATGTAGCCCTTTTTTTATTATTGAATTAGAAATGCAGAAAAGTTCCGGCGGCTGTATTGGACCGGTTTATCGGTTACGTATGCGGCACGTGTTATATATGCATAATAATTTAAAGGCTTCACATTTTGTCATTAGAAATCTGTGACAAGTTTGGCAAGAATTTGGACTGAAGGCTTTAGGGGACGCACGTGCGGTCAGTGCGTACGCGCAGATGTACAGCGACACCTGCCTCGAACGCTTCCTCCCTTTCACACGTACGAAAAACAGATATATCCATCTTGCTCTTTTAATAAGTTCCAACAAAGTACAAGATACCCAGATCACCGCGTTTTACTTATGTGACCTGTTTTTTAATACGCTCTAAAATAGTACTTAGGTCTCATTAGTATTCCTATCGCGGATGTTTCAACCCTACAGTCTATGGGCATGTTTTAAATGCAGCCACCGACGTGTTTGCGTACATGTACTAGGCAAGAGATGCTCAAAGTTTCGGTCTCTTAGCCCCTGTCAAGATTGTTTTCAGTTTTATATTCGTATCATTATGATTAAAGGTAAAGGTAAGTAGCAGCCACTTAACGTCCCACTACTGGGCCTTCTCACTGTTATGAGAGAGGGTTTATAGAGCACAGACCCAGCACGCTGTTGCACTGGGAATTGGCAGGCATAGTACACAAGTGCACTCTCTATCATGGTCCAATGTGACGGGAATCGGACATAATCAGAGAAAGATCAGGCATAGAACCAACCGCTTAACATATTCTCCAAGGCACGGGAGTGGATCACACCGCTAACTTCTCTACTTCTGTAGTAGAACGTGCTAAGCACTAGACTAATGAGGCAGTTTCTACTGGTCAGCTTATTCGGCTATAGACATGAGGTCCTGAGTTTGAGTCTTGGGACTTGGGTCAGGCGAATTCATAAATTGATATTGAGTTTCTCGTTAAAAAAATTTCAGTATTTGCCCTGTGTTGTGTAGTTGGTGGTGTGATCCATCTCTGTGCCTCGAAAAACAGTTTAGGTCTAACGCCTAATCTCTCTCCTGTCCTGTTGGAATGCTGTCACATCACATTATGCGAGTGAAGAAATAGATTACGCATTCACTTGGACACTATAATATTCACCTGCGAAAATGGCTAATTTCTACATGAAATCAGTCAGGAGACTTTAAGTGCTTGCCGAGTCTGTTTCGATGTAATAGATTCAGTGTCACATCTGTTAGTAACCTAAATAATTAATGTATATTGAACAATGGCTGTTCAACCTTTTCATGGATAAATGTTTGACAGATTTAAAAGAATGTATGTATGGGTTAAGAATGAATGAATTACTCATCAAATGTTTACTCTACGCTGATGATCAAGTAATACTTGCGTCATCCGCTAACGAGCTTCAGGAGATGCTAAATATTATGAATGAAGCTTTGAAAGGGAAAGGAATGAAAGTGAATGTAAACAAAACGAAAGTTATGCTTTTTGAACGAGATGAATCTATGATGAATGGCAATATTTTGATAGATGGGGAACAAGTGGAAGAGGTGAAAGAATTTGTATACTTGGGATCTAAATTTACAAAAGATGGAACATGTGAAAGTGATATCGAAAGGAGAGTGAATGCAGGGAATATGGTAAATGGTGCTCTGCATGCTTTTATGAATAGCCAGATGGTGTCTCAAAGGGCTAGACTGGCAGTGCATGCTGGAGTGTTGGTGCCAACACTTATGTATGGTAGTGAAAGTTGGGTATGGCAGAAGAATCACAAAAGTAAAATAAATGCGGTAGAGATGAGAGCGTTGAGAAGCATGAGTGGATTAAAACTGAGTGACAGAGTAAGAAATAGTGTGATAAGAGAACGTTGTGGTATAAAAGAAGACGTAGTGACTAAAATTGAGAAAGGTATGCTTAGATGGTTTGGGCATGTAGAGAGAATGAATGAAAGGAGACTGACAAAAAGGATTTATGAGTCAAGAGTGAATGCGAAAGTTGGAAGGGGAAGACCAAGGCGAACGTTCCTGGACCAAATCCAGGACATTTTAAATAACGGCCAGGTCAAGAGTACTCTAAACCGACGAACTTGTATGAAAGGTTTAATGAGATTGAAAGAAGCGAAGGAGATATGCAAGGATCGTGGCAAGTGGAAGGATGTTGTCTCTGCCTACCCCTATGGGAATGAGGCGTGATGCTATGTATGTATGTATGTATTTATTGAACAATTATGCTACTACAGAGCATTGACTTTTCTCTGTTTTCTCTATAGCCTATAATTATATAGTTTCCAGACTGAAGATTGTCCGATGTAAAAGAAGTTAGAAATTATCTAAAACCTAGTTAAACTCAATGAATTTCACACGAAACTGACCTAAAACAATAAAAAAATTGTGTAGACTCTCTTTTTATCGGATTTAGGTAGCTTTATTTACATTATTTTAGAATAAGATTATTTAAACTCTTTACCATGCTTTATTTATAGCTATTTCTATGTTATTTTATACTTCGTTATAGGCCACACCTGAAAGACAAGAACTGATATAAAAAATGGACTTAAACTATTTAAATTAATTCGCTCAAAAGCGTTTTAGCTAATTTCTCACTATATTGATTGACAATAATGCTATTAAAATAGATAATGCCTTTTTTATTGACATAAGCCCCTTGTACATTACAATTAAACACTAGGGGTTAATATAACCTGCTTTGGGAACCACTGTACTAGACCATATCTATATTTGGTCCTACATTATTTGTCTTATCATCATTAACTGGTAATTTGAAACTGTCAATGACTGGTTCTGCTTTCAATATCGCTTATTATGGGCAAACGAGACGAAACGACCAATAAAACAATACTAGATGTTTTTTGTTGTTTAAAAGCAAGATAATTTCAATGCACTTATATGACAGTTCCGCTGGCGTTGACGTGCGAGTAATTGATCCTGGTTACGGGTTCGATTCCCGCTGTGTTGATATAAATTAAATTATATACAATGTAAACTTTACTGGTGGGGGTAAATTATAGTGCGCTGATGGTCCAGTGGAAGCTTAAGCCTATGTGCCTAATTGTGGCGAAAGCTTACGTCTTAGGACCAAAACTCGTATATCTTAACAAGGCTGTCTATATCTATTTATCAGGCCATTACGGCTGTCCCTTTTTTATTGCTGATAATTCAGCTCTTGTCTGTAATTTCACTGGGTGGTGAGTGACGATATAATCTAAAATAGAAGAGCGCGAACCTGATGAAATTGCCTCTATCGGAACGGTAAATTTTTACTTCCAATAACATTTTGTAATATCTTAGATTAGATTGGTGGGAGATTTTGGCCTTGGCTAATTACCATCCTACCAGTAAAGAGGAACTGCCTCATCGGTCTAGTGGTTAGCATGTTCGACTACAGACGTGAGATCCTGGGTTCGAGCCCCGGGTCGGGCCAATTCAAAAATCAATATTGAGTTTTCTATTTAAGATTTTTCTCAATATTTGCACGAAGTTGGGAAGTTGGCGGTGTGATCCACCCCCTTGCTTCGGAGAGCACGTTAAGCCGTCGGTGCTGCGCTTGATCTCTCTCCGGTCGTGTCAGATTCCCGTCACATCGGACTATGAGAATGAAGGAATAGAGTACTTGTGTACTATGCCTGCCAATCCGCAGTGGAGCAGCATGGTGGGTCTATGCTTTAAAAACCTTCGCTGCTTGCAGTGCGGAGGCCTGTGCCCAGTAGTGGGGAAGTCAATGGGCTGCTACTTACTTTTACTTACAGCAAAGAGGTGCCACTGCTTGCGAAAGGAGAACTAAGCTTCTTTTTGCTAAAAATGCTGTCATTTTTACATCAATAACAGCTGTTTAACCCGATGTATATTTACACATGTCCTCCCGCCTTGGTGAGCTCGCAATCTTCGAATATCCCATTAACAGATTAAGAGAGTTTCGAAGAGTTTTAGTACGTATCCTTTCACACTCCCAACCGTAGATTAGGAATGTATAAATGCACTATTATTTTTTTTCTGGGAACTGCAATTACACACCTCGCCATAATAGATACTAAAACCCAGCAGGACCAGACCAGAGCCAGAGGTTCCTTGAGATATTCGTATCTGGCCTACTGGATTAAGCGGGCTCACAAATTCACTCTCGCTCTTAACTTTGCCTGCTTCAGTAAGATGATAGTGTCGCAAAAATAGGCCACCTTTCTCCAGACCTTGCTCACTGACGAATATTCTATCTATTATTATTAGCAGCAGTGGTGATCAGGGACGTGATAGCATGTCGCTGAAGATGTGTTCAGTTCTGTAACAAAAAAAAGCTTTCTAACTCGAGCTTTCCGCGGTGTACACTTTAATAGGTTAACTAACTAACTAACGGTATATTACTTAAATTAGCCACACTTGGGGGGATATAAATCGTTAACAAGGATACCAGCTTGTAAGAAGTTGATTAATGAGTTTGGTATGACAAAAGCTCAGCGTGCAACCACCACGTGCTGGGCGAATTAGACGCGAACCCTCGGGAGCTTTTAACAATTACACGGATAGCAGTTAAAATAATTCATTTATTTATGTAAATTTTATTGCGCAACAAATAATACAAAATTAATACGTCTTTTAATGGCTAAAGAGCGATTTCTTCCAGATGATATGACGGCCTCGCTGGCGCAGTGGTGCGAGTATTCGCTTTGCTAGCGGAGGTCCCGGGTTCGATCCCCGGTAGGACGAATTTAGGAAATTGTATTTTCTAATTTGTCTGAGTCTGGACTGGTGGGAGGCTTCGGCCGTGGCTAGTTACCACCCTACCAGCAAAAACGTACCGCCAAACAAAGAGATTTGTGTTCCGGTACGATGCTGTGTAGAAACCGTAAGAGGTATATCGCCTCTTAACAGATTAGCGCGCTTCCATCTTAGACTGTATCATCACTTATCATCAGGTGAGATCACTGTCAAGCGCTAATCTGTCAGCAATAATAAAAAAAGACGATCTTTGGGTTTAAAAAAGCTGTTAGTAACAAAGTAGAATGGCTTTCCAAAGCACAGTGGAGCAGCGTGGTGGTGGGTCTTAAAACCTTGTCTCCTATTAGTGAGGAGACCTGTGCCCAGTAGCAGGACCTTAATAGGCTACTACCTTGTTACATTTCTTACAATATAATTTTAATTTAAGTTATACCAATTCATTCGCTCCCACGCTTATTTATCGTCTTAGTTATCCTTCAAATTATAGAACCATATTTCAATTATATGTGTCTTAATGAAGGATTTTTATTTATAAAGTGATTATTAAATTTTATGAATCCGGAAATCATTAAACTCCTTGTTCAGACAGACGTAATATCACAGATGCCGTTTCTATTACAGTTATAATAAAACCTACCTAAAAGTGAAACTCAATTTGAATATTTTCTTGAAGGTAAAACTCCGAAGGCTTAATTAAAGTACGAAATTGTACCGCCTAATTAGTATATCGTACTAGAGATAATAATAAATGCAATTAAATTAATAACGTTGCGTAGCCCTGTACTGCCATTAACGATTTCATAACTTAAGTAGGATTAAATAAAAATGTCACAGAGATTCAAAAGTTTTTATTGCTTTTTGAAGATCACCCATTACCTTTTAATTTGGAATCGTAAAAAACTTACGATTATTACCCGTATACATTGTTATACGCCAGGAATTCAACGTCATAATTCAATTGATACGTCTACATTTCAAAATCTATTTATTTGTTAAAATAGGGAAAGTCAGGGAAGCGCCGCTATTTTATACAATAAACGTACAATTAATTTGCATTATTTATTTATTATACTCTATAATAAATTGTTGACGAGTATACATACCTGGGACACATAGTCCAGCTAGGTAGGTCCAATTTCGAGAAAGAGGTCAACCGCCGAATCCAACTCGGTTGGGCAGCGTTCGGGAAGTTCCGGAAGACTTTTTCGTCCAATATCCCTCAGTGCCTGAAGACCAAAGTCTTCGAACAGTGCGTGTTGCCAGTGATGACCTACGGTTCTGAGACGTGGTCGCTGACTATGGGCCTCATGCGGAAGCTCAGAGTCACTCAGCGTGCGATGGAGAGGGCTATGCTCGGAGTTTCTCTACGCGATCAAATCAGAAATGAGGAGATCCGTAGCAGAACCAAAGTCACCGACATAGCTCTACGAATCGCGAACCTGAAGTGGCAATGGGCGGGGCACATAGTCCGACGAACCGATGGACGTTGGGGTCGGAAAGTGCTGGAATGGCGACCCCGCACTGGACGACGCAGTGTAGGAAGACCCCCCACAAGGTGGACCGACGATATAAGGAGGATCGCCGGTAGCCGCTGGAGCCAGGCGGCNGAATAAGAGAGAACCGAGAAGCATAAAGCACAGGGGCGTAGGGTTCTCCGCCGACATCGTTATTAATTAGATCCATTATTTAATTTCTTATTCTGTGGGCGTTCATGGGTATTGTTGGTGCAATCAAACACTTTATTAATTAACTCGGTTTATAATGTTCAATCACTTAATGTTCCCGATATCAATTTACACAAACTCATTAAAACTAATAGCTAGGAACGCGACAATTTCAACAGTTGACTACTCCGGTCGAGCGCTACTCGACAACTGCCGAGTGACTCCCGCCGGACTGCCACCATTGACTCTTTCCACGCCAATAGATGGCGCCAGCGTTCCACAGACATCTGCCCTCCGACATATATAATAAGTTTTTAAAATATATAGAACTATAATTAAATAAACTCATATATTGAATTTTCGTTTCCACTCCTCTTTTATTAATAGGTTACATAGTCTAATATGAAAGTGCGCTAACTTGGTCTTATTTCGAGAATAACTTACAATGAACTCAGAGATAGGTCTTCTTGTCATCGCTAATTCATTAATAGGAGGAGGGAAACAGTAGGCACAGTTTTGCTCGTCTACTTTTTCTGGAATTATTATTTTAGTCTGACTCATACAGGAATGCCAGAGCTAAAAATGTAAGTTATCTTCTGGCACTCATCACTCTGCCTCATTATTCTAGTGGGTAGCATGGTCGACTAGAGAAATGACGTCCTGGATTCGAGTCTCGGATCGGGAAAGTTCTAAAATCAATACTGACTTTTCTATTAAGGTCGGAGAGCACATTAAGCCGGCGGTCCTGTGCCTGATCTTTCACCGGTCGTGTCGGATTCGTGTCACATCGGATTATGACAGTGAATAAATAAAGAGTGCACTTGTGTACTATGCCTGCCAATCCGCAGTGGAGCATCGTAATGGGTCTACGCTCTAAAAACCTCTCTCATATGAGTGAGGAGGCCTGTGTCTAGCAGTGGGGCGGTAATAGGCTGCTACTTACCTTCCTCACCACCCTGGTGAAGAGTGTTTCACGCGGTGTTAGTGAGAGTGAGTCCCCCACTGCAGACAGTGAGTGGTTTTTATATGAAGTGGCCAATATAAAATAAGTTCCCAGCGAAAAAAAAACACCAAATCCCACATTCTGTTATGGTTTTAGTAATCCTCTGGTGTCAGGCGGCGCAAGATCGAGCCTTGTGGAAATTATAACGTGAGATCTATGTCCAGTAGTGGACGTCCATCGGTTGAAGCGACGAAATTACAATATAACTTATTCAATGTTTATTATACCATTGAAATTTAAGGACAATTACCGGAAGTAAATTTATTTATTTTTATTACTTAGCGATTTAGCAAAATCTCTGGTGATAGGAGTAGATGTTACAGTTTGAAGTGGAAGGGCGCTAACAAGGTAAGAGGTAATTTGCTTATGATGTTTATATAAGTACATTATCTGATTGGTGGTACGTCTTTGTCGATAGAGTAGTAACAAGCAATACTAGAAACCTTTGATTAATCAAGTGCGTTTAGTTAAGTAAATTTGTGGTCAGCTCCCAGCCTATTGAGTTCACTAGCCATCCATTACCTGGCAGACCACCAAGACAGGGTCCCAGCGAAATTCGCTGAGACGTACCAATTTAATTAAGATCTCTGCTCTAATTAATGCTTCCCTCAGCACTTTGTACACTTTACGTGCGATTGGGCATCTATTAGTTTTTATTTAAGCGACAAACCTATCAGAAACATGTATTTCAAAATGTTTAACAAAGCATCTTCATTGTAAAAACTGTGTCAACTGATTAGGGTGTCGTCTTGATTCATAGAATAAAATCTTATGAAAAAATGAAAGTTGGTGCTAATAATACGAAATGCTTTAAGATAAATTATGTAAAGTGTAGAATATAAAATCTTAATTTTGTAAGACAGTGTTTCAAAGATAAATTATGTAAAGAGTTGAGTATAGAACCCTAGTTTTGTAAGACAGTGTTTCAAAGGTAAATTATGTAAAGAGTGGAGTATAGAACCCTAGTTTTGTAAGACAGTGTTCCTAAGGTAAATTAGGTAAAGAGTTGAGTATAGAACCCTAGTTTTGTAAGACAGTGTTTCAAAGATAAGTTATGTAACGAGTAGAGTATAAAACCCTAGTTTTGTAAGACGGTGTTTCAAATGTAAATTATGTAAAGAGTGGAGTATAGAACCCTAATTTTGTAAGACAGTGTTCCTAAGGTAAATTAGGTAAAGAGTGGAGTATAGAACCCTAGTTTTGTAAGACAGCGTTTTAAAGATAAATTATGTGAAGTGTAGAATATAAAATCTTAATTTTGTAAGACAGTGTTTCAAAGGTAAACTTTGTAAAGAGTGGAGTATAGAACCCTAGTTTTGTAAGACAGTGTTTCAAAGATAAATTATGTAAAGTGTGGAATATAAAATCTTACTTTTGTTAGGCAGTATTTCAAAGGTTAATTATGTAAAGTGTGGAATATAAAATCTTACTTTTGTAAGGCAGTATTTCAAAGTTTAATTATGTAAAGTGTGGAATATAAAATCTTACTTTTATAAGGCAGTATTTCAAAGGTTAATTATGTAAAGAGTGGAGTATAAAACCCTAGTTTCGTAAGGCAGTGTTTCAAAGATAAATTATGTAAAGAGTGGAATATAAAATCTTAATTTTGTAATGCAGTGTTTCAAAGGTAAATTATGTAAAGAGTGGAGTATAGAACCCTAGTTTTGTAAGACAAAATGAATCAATACCATACAGATGTTATCGGGGAAAAAGACAGATGAACGCTAAATTCTAAAAGATTTTCCTGGTATTAAATACGTGTAAAGGGTTTATTTTACAATTAATAAAGATAAATATGTTCTAACTTATATTAAAACTATAAACAGACAGCAAATGTTATTTCTACATATAAATTTCACTTCATAAACTCAATAGATACATCAATTTCAAATAGCATGATTACATTTGAGATAAAAGTATATCCGATAAGATGTCTCCAATTTGTTGTAGGCATATTTGAAACGATAAAATATCTTACAACATTTTAAAATAGTTTTTTCTTGTACAAAACCCATCGTTGGAGAGTTATCAGTAAGTATTTAACTGTGAGAAAGAATCAGTTAAACTGGTCCAACTTATTCATATAAATTATCACAATAAAACTCTTCTCAAGCACTCATCCGGGGTACGGGATAAATGATGGAGATTTTATCGAGAAAAAAAAACGATCTAAAAGCCACCGGGTAAGTGATGTCTTAATAATGACATAAGGTTAAAATATCAAGAGATCTCAACTCACACACAGACCGACGTGCCGACGACAAAGGTACACTGGTCCCAAGTATTTAGTCAATGTTTGATACAAGCGTTGTTTTTATTTATACAAAGAGTTATATTTCAAAATAAAAAATACTCCGCAGCCTCCAATAATAGGCTTTTATAGCACTTTTGTCAATCGTCCAATATAGGTTTTCCATAAAATAGTTACAACAAAACTACGAGCTTTGCTTCGATTGCTGTCTTGAGAAGATCCCACTAAAAAGCCAGTCGGCTATCCTGTTCAATAACATCATCATCACAACCTAATATGAATTTATTTAATAACATTATTACACATTTATATTATAATACACTTATAACAGACGTACAGCTCTTTAGCTTCTTTAGTGCAATGTTTTGTTCGAAAAAAAAACGTACAAAAATTAGGAAAGATAAAGTCAATAAAGTAAGTAACTGTTAAATATTACTCTAAAATACATTTCTGCACCGAATTGGCTCGAACTATTGATAAATAAAGTAATTGCTCATATAACAAACAGCCTCTTCATGACCACAGCCATTGTAAATACATACATACATCACGCCTCATTCCCATAGGGGTAGGCAGAGACAACATCCTTCCACTTACCACGATCCTTGCATATCTCCCTCGCTTCTTTCATTCTCATTAAACCTTTCATACAAGTTCGTTGGTTTAGAGTACTCTTGACCTGGCCCTTATTTAAAATATCCTGGATTTGGTCCAGAAACGTTCGCCTTGGTCTTCCCCTTCCAACTTTCTCTCTCGATCTCTAGACTCATAAATCCTTTTTGTCAGCCTCCTTTCATTTATTCCCTCTACGTGCCCAAACCATCTAAGCATACCTTTCTCAACTTCTCAACATTTATTTGACTTTTGTGATTTTTCTGCCATACCCAACTTTCACTACCATACATAAGTGTTGGCACCAACACTCCAGCATGCATAGCCAGTCTAGCCCTTTGAGACACCATCTGCCTATTCATAAAAGGGGTGCAGAGCACCATGTACCACATTCCCTCCATTCACTCTCCTTTCAATATCACTTTCACATGTTCCATCTTTTGTCAATTTAGATTCCATGTATACAAATTCTTTCACCTCTTCGACTTGTTCTCCATCTATCAAAATATAAGACGTAGAATAATAGTTTTAAATGGAATTAACCACAAAATTTTCTGCTCAAAATATGTCATATTCAAAGAGATTTGGTAGGAATTTCTTATACATATAACCTTTTTTTTTTCTTGCTGGGAAATGCATTTGCGCACCCCTTCCACTAGGCAGGGAGTGTGGGACTCACCGGCAAGGCCAGAATACCCACTAAAACCCAGCGACACCCTCCACATCCTGAATGTGGAATGTCAGAGGCTCCCTTGCGCATTCACTCTGACACTCCCGGATGAACAGACTGAGGATGTTCAAGGAGGAGATAAGAAGCGTTCGTAACGACGCCTCCTGCCACTCAGCCTCCTCCTCCTTAAGGGAATATACATATAACCTGCCATAATAACTGTTGTAAACATAATTTGTTCTGATGATGCTACCGACTATACTGTATTAAATTCCAAATTTTATGAAGACAAAGCTGCGGTCGATAGCAAGGTTTTTGTAATTAAGGATCCTCTCGTGACACTACATCAATATTACTGGCGGTATTTGAAGGTGGAATTAACAACCACGTTCGCCGGTCTTATTAGATTTTTTATCGTCCCCAGATAATCGCGTGCCTTCAATAAAAATATGTTTCAACCCTTTTCGGATGTCGGTGTAAGTTTTTATAGATATTTCTTGCTCAAACGTCTTGTTCCAAGCACATTTATATATGTAACCCTTATATTTCTAAATATATATAACAGATTCACCGCTGCTACATTCATCACGATTTCTTCGAAACTACGGGTTCGATTGTGTTGAAGTTTGGTATAGTTACTCCTGTAGTAGACGCTCACTAAGAACGGGTTGCCATAGGAACGTTCGCTAAAGATTTTGAATACCAAATCGATATTAATCATCACTTATTTACTTGAACGAACACATTTCAAGAACTACTAGTCCGATTTAAAAAAATCTTTCAGTGTTAGATAGTCCATTTAACCATAAATGCTATAGGTTTTATAGCTTCATGCTAAAGCTAATAGGATTGCTGCATCAATGAAGAATGTTTCAAAACTTGGGTTTTTTCTTTTAAAAGCTTCTGATCCGTGCTGCACCTAAACGGATAAAGCTTTGCAAAAATCATGTATGACAGAATTGTTTGCATTTAAAAGTTCTAAAAAAAAGTCTACAACAGCATATATCTATATTTTAAGGTTGACTTACTATAACAGTTTTTATCGCAATCGATTGTTCTTTGACTTGCCAAGAATCGAATACCAAATCTTCGATAACTACTACTACATACATTAATAACAGGTCACGTCTTACAAAAGTCAATATACAGGAGCAAATTGATATGGAAAAGCAATAAAGTAAAGTAAAATTTCATAGAAACGTGTAATTTTGAGATTTCAAATAAGACATCGAAGCAATTGTTATGAAGTTGGTTTTTGTTAACCAATTATGTTGTTATTTTTAATTGAGCGAGATATGTAAAACATCTGCCTCTCTAAACGTATTTATTTCATTGCTGACAGGTCAGTTCTTTATTGTTATCTCAATTAATGGTGATGATACATTCTAAGACGGGGGTTTTCAAGAGGGAAATTAACTTATACAATACAATACAATACAAAAACTCTTTATTGCACACCCAATACATAAAAAAAGACAATACAGTTAAGACATAATCGTATACATTATGGAGTACAATTGGCGGCCTTATCGCTGAAATAGCGATCTCTTCCAGGCAACCAAAAGCGCTTAGAAGGACACATACAAAAGAAACAGAAAAAGGTGTACTTAATCTATTTACAACTAATAGTAATACCACTTATAATAATTAATAATAACAGTGGAACGGCAGCGCAGAGAAGGCTACCGTCCATGTAGCGGGGCGGGGAATTGAGATGGAGAGGAATGGACTGTATAGCGGCTTAGAAAGAAGGAAGAAAGCTAGTGGCCGCGTAAGGGGTGATAGTGATGAAGGGGGAAAGGAATCGCGTGCACGTACCTGAAGTGTCGGGGTCTTCTACTCCTTCCCGAAATAGGGCTGTGCACGGGCGTGGTTGCGGCGGCGAAAANAGTATCAATTAGTCAAGTCTTGGACAGGAAGTAGTCTTTTACCATCTTTTTAAATAAGTTATGGGACTGAGCATATTTTATATTGATCGGCAGTGAGTTCCAAAGACGAGCAGCTTGAACAGAGAAAGATTTTGAAAAAAATGAAGTAGAGTGAGAAGGAATTTTTAATAGTAAGTTATCTTGCGAACGGAGTTGTCGATTATGAGACTCGTCAAGAAACTCAAAGCGTTCTCTCAGATATGCAGGCGCTTTAGGATCAAACAGCACGCAATAGAGAAGAGAAAGAAGATGAGTATTCCGGCGAAGGCGAATTGGGAGCCACTTGAGTTTATTGCGGAAGTTGGAAATATGATCATATTTGCGGAGACCAAATATGAATTTTATACATAAATTTTGAAGTCTCTCAAGCTTATTTAATTGCTCCTCGGTGAGATCAAGAAATCAAGTGTCAGCATAATCAAGGACTGGTAGCAAGAGAGTATGTGCTAGAGCAACTTTAGTTGGTATAGGTAAATAAAAATGTCCTGGATTTGATCCAGGAACGTTCGCCTTGGTCTTCCCCTTCCAACTTTCCCATTCACTCTTGACATCAGTCTCTTTTCATTCATTTTCTCGACATGCCCAAACCATCTAAGCATACCTTTCTCAATTTTAGTCACTACATCTTCTTTTAATACACAACGTTCCCTTATCACACTATTTCTTACTCTGTCACTCAGTTTTAATCCACTAATGCTTCTCAAAGCTCTCATTTCTACCGCATTTATTTTATTTTTGTGANAACGCTCTCATTTCTACCGCATTTATTTTATTTTTGTGATTCTTCTGCCATACCCAACTTTCACTACCATACATAAGTGTTGGCACCAACACTCCAGCATGCACAACTCGTCTGGCCCTTTGAGACACCATCTGGCTATTCATAAATTCATCCGGCTATCCATAAGATCACATTATTTAACAAATTTTACTTTGTTAGTAAATGAAATAAATACCAACGCAACACAGGTCTTAGAAACGTATTATTAACGAGATTTCAAATAAGACATCAAAGCAATTGTTATGAAATTGGTTTTTATGAATCAATCATGTTGTTATTTTTAATTGGACGAGCGATGTAACACATCTGTCTCTTCAAACGATGTGTAAACAACTAATATATGATTTTAAAAATTATATTGTGTTGTGATTATTTTATATTTTTAAACAAAAACAAATTGAATAAACACTAAAACAATATGGTACACGGAAAAGTTAAATATAATTTTAAATAAAATATCACTGGCGCTATCGTTATGAAACATGTTGTTGTTGTTGTTGTTGTTGTTGTTTCTTGCCCTGATCCCACTAGGTGGGGACGGCACAGCATGTTTCCTTTCGCCACTTCACTCTATCCGCTGTCATTTCTACATTCACACCCTTTATACACATATCCTCTTTCACACAATTTATCCACACTTCTTTTGGTCGCCCTCTACCGGTCCTGCCGCTTACCATCATATTTAAGACCCTATTACATACATAGCTATCCTCCCTTCTCATTACATGTCCATACCAGGCTAACCTTCCACTCCTTAACTTCTCGGTCACTGGTGCTACTTTCACACTTCCTCTAATATACTCATTCTTAATCTTATCCAATTTTGTCACTCCACACATCCATCTCAATATTTGCATCTCCGCTGCATGCAATTTCTATTCATTTTCCCCTTTGGTGGCCCAGCACTCTGATCCATACAGGATGACAGGTCTTACGATCGTCTTATAAATCTTCCCCTTCAGTTTAAGGGGCATTCTGGCATCGCAAATTGTTCCCGAGACCTGCCTCCACTTCATCCAACCTGCATTTATCCTGCTAGTAACATCTCGGTCAATGCCGCCGTCGTTTTGGAAGATAGAGCCGAGGTAACGGAAATCTGAGCAGACTCGAAGGGAAACACCATCTAAGACAATCGAAGAAAAACTGGATGGATCCCCGAAATCACAGAAC
>JACTOM010000935.1:4187112-4200223 GCA_015832385.1 Elymnias hypermnestra | reverse complement strand
AGGGAGAATGAATGAAAGGAGACTGACAAAAAGGATTTATGAGTCAAGAGTGAATGCGAAAGTTGGAAGGGGAAGACCAAGGCGAACGTTCCTGGACCAAATCCAGGACATTTTAAATAACGGCCAGGTCAAGAGTACTCTAAACCGACGAACTTGTATGAAAGGTTTAATGAGAATGAAAGAAGCGAAGGAGATATGCAAGGATCGTGGCAAGTGGAAGGACGTTGTCTCTGTCTACCCCTATGGGAATGAGGCGTGATGCTATGTATTTATGTAATATGTATGTATGTAATTTTTAATTTTGCAATAATTAATTGATTTTAATTTTGACATTCATTACTTTATTCATTAATTTTTATTTTATTTTTATTTATGTCTTATAATTTTTAAAAGCTTCTTTAAATTTTGATTTAATTTTATTTAATTGTTAATTCACTCTTGCGTTTATGTGTTACATTTTATTTTCATTTATTTTGGTTATGTTATTTCTATGTGTCTTAACCTGAAATAAATCAATTTTATTTTATTTATTTATGTAGACACGTTCAATTTGATTTTACATAAGACACCACTAGAACTATCGTTGTGAATTCTGTTGTTATGGACCTTGTTGTTATTTGTTATAAAATATAAATGAAATAATATAAATGAAATAAATATTACAACGACAGATTATATAGAAACGTTTAATTCGATTTCAAACAAGATATTCTAATAATCGTTATGTATTTAATTGTTATGAAACATGTTGTTGAAATTCAACTACATTAATACTAAACAATTTTTATTTACATTTTCCATTTAAAATGTTATTGTGTAAATTTATAATTGCGTTTCTTTTAATATAATAATTGAAATCAAACTCACTGATGTTCGGTAATGAATTACAAAAAAGTGTTTCAATATCATAATATTAAACACGCGAGTAGACTTAATGAAACTCGCGACTGATTATTCAACGACAGAGATACCGCGAAGAAACTCAGTAGTTACTCTATTATACCTAGATTTTTACAAGACTACATAATAAACTCATATACCTATGTTCCATAGATTTATTTACACATGCGTTTTATTTCTTATTGTGAAAGTCTGAAGTCATTTAAATCAGAAATTCAATTTACTTTATAGGAAGGATATTTCACGTTTTTTTTATCGCCCCATAAATATTTTCCTTGTGTTGATGTCGCGATATTTTTATATTAAACCACCCAACGTGCAGAAGCGTTGAATGAAATATCAATTAGTGGTGTTTTCGGTGTGTAAAAAAAACTATATTCATATCTCAATTTACTAAGTGAATTCGTCTGTATGTCATTTGCTGTTTTTGCAATGTCTGTTTGGGCGGTAGGGTAATATGTGGAAGCGACAAGTATATTTCATACACTTGTTAAGATGCAAACGTTTTTATTTATTTTTCGATATTAGTTTTATAGTTATAGTAACAGTCTCTCCTGGTTTTCTCATGGGACGTGAAGAGTCAGTTAGTCAGAGCGTTAAAAGTGTTACTTTATTCCAACGCTTCTTTTTTTCAGTCCTATTTCATGTTGTTATAAATACAGCAACTCACTTTAACTAACAACTTTAAGTACTCACTATTTAAATAAAGTTCTAGCACCTATTTGAATTAATACAAATTAGCACAAACTAAAACAAATGCACTATAAAGCAGCACGAGACTTTAATCACAAAATTGTTCCGCTCGTTAAAGTTACCTCGTATCACCACAAAAAAGAGTTTCTTTCCTTTCACTCCTAGTTTCCGGAATGTTTCTGTACCGATCGCCTACACTATTGATCTCCTCGGTATCACATTATCTTCCAATCTTAACTTCCAGCAGTGCATCGTGTCCACAGCTCATTGGTATCATCAATGAGGTCAAACAGTACTTCACACCAAAACAGCTATCGAATTTATACCAAGAACAAGTTCGATCGTGTATGGAGTATTGCAGTCACCTTTGGGATGGCTCAGCCAAGTATCAGCTTGATGCATTGGATTCGGTGGATCGCCGAGGCGACGAAAAACTCGATTGGAGAATGACTAGTCTGCAGCATCGACGTAAATCGCCTGTCTGTTGGTATTCTATAGAATATATTTCGGAGAGTGTGCCCAGGAGCTATATGAACTTGTTCCTCCGTCGCTCTTTTACGATAGAACATCAAGACACACAAACGATTGGCATCCGTACATGGTGGTCATCCTGCAAGTCTGCACCACACGATTTAGCCAATCGTCCTGATCCGCACCGCTAAGTAGTGGAACGCCTTACCGGCTTCCGTCTTCCCAGACTCCTACGATCCAGGTACTTTCAAAGCAAGAGTGAATAGGCACCACTTAGGCAAGCGCGGTCCACCTTAGGCTGCATCTACACTTAACATCAGGTGTGATAGCAGCCAAACGCATGCCTATCTATCATAAAAAAGTATTGCATAACATATTGCACAATGTTTTTAGTATTGTAAGTCATCATGGTGTAAGAGGTGGGGAACTTAATATTCAAAAAACAATACCCAAAAGGTATTCGTGAATGGCGTAGAGTCTTCGGGATCACCGGTAAGAATGGGTGTTCCACAAGGATCAATACTTGGCCCTTTTCTATTCCTAATATATATAAATGACGTACCATGTGAAAGACAAATGTGATATAATGCTATTTGCTTATTTAAAATTGATTGAAATAAGGAAAATTTCGACGATGTAAATAGTGCCCTATAATAATAGCACACTATTTTACTCAATTACTCATAACATTTCAGAGCTATCGGTGTTATTACCGAACTATCTATTGTCTAACAATTTCGCATTACAGCGACCTGAAGGTAAAATGGAAGACACTGGGCAAAGTATCCAAGGTTCATATCAGCTGACCCTGTGGCATTTATATTCGTAGTCATTTGTATAGATTAAATGAAAGTAACACTTGCATCGTGGTTTCATAAAACCACACATTGATTTCATGGCTGACACCGACTCCAGATATAAGAATACGAAGAACACTATAAAAGAATACGCAATTATTTCTTACTTTTTAGATCAAATTAATGTATTTGTAATTTCTATTTGTTTTTTTTTATTTTTAGTGAATCTCAAGTCATCTAACAAATTTATCTCAATATGTGTACACCTAAAAACGTGTTGCAGCTCATTGCTATTTGATTACAGACACATATTTTCTGCCTTAAATCGCACCCTTACTGTAAGCCGTTAAGGAGTTCCATTGATCTTCATATTTAACTACGACTAGCACTTGACCATACCGAAGTTACGGTAGGCAACTTAAATATCTGGATAGCCTATAGAAGATTCTGTCGAGTATCGTTCATTTGCTCCTAAGAATTGAAACGTTCCGTCCGTTCCATCATCAGAACCTAACCGAACTATCACAAAACAACCCTTGAAGTATATCCTTTCCAATAAAAAGAGAATCATCGAAATCGGTAGGCGTGATCTTGAGTTATTCGTCCATTTGTCGCGCACATGCTTAATGCAAATTTAACACGTATCCAGTTTTCTCATGGATTCCAACATCAGAACTGGATTTTTTAAAAAATAGGACCCTACGACGAGCACCACCTTTCATATAAAAAAAATCATCAAGATCACTCTACCCAGTCGGGAGATATGAGGTAACAAACATAAAAAAAAATACAGACGAATTGATAACCTCCTCCTGTTTTTGAAGTCGGTTATTTCCTTTTATATCTCTATTGTAATTTTCTAATTTATTATAACTATGTATATGTGAAGTGCCTCATTGGTCTAGTGGTTAGCATGTTCGACTACAGACATGAGGTCCTGGGCTCGAGTCCCGGGTCGGGCCAATTCAAAATTCGATATTGAGTTTTGTATTAAGATTTTCTCAATATTTGCCCGAAGTTGGGAAGTTGGCGGTGTGATCCACCCCCGTGCCTCGGAGAGCACGTTAAGCCGTCGGTCCCGCGCCTGATCTCTCTCCGGTCACACCGGACTATGAGAGTGAAGGAATAGAGAGTGCACTTGTGTACTATGCCTGCCAATCCGCAGTGGAGCAGCGTGGTAGGTCTATGCTCTAAAAACCCTCTCTCATGCGAGAGCATGGTCTGCTGCTTACTCTGTATATGTGATATTAATTAGTGGAAACTTGGTTGATTTTTGTGTATCTAGTTGTAATGTAGTTTTTAAGTTATATAATAAATGTTTGTTTCCAATATAATAAATAAGATATGATAGGAGTTTAATGAATTTAATTGTCATTAGAAAGTGTCACAAATTAATTATTATAATCTCAAATGACGAATTGTAAATGAATGAAATGAGATTGAAAAAAGGGTTTATGAGTCAGAGTGAATGCAAAAGTTGGAAGGGGAAGACCAAGGCGAACGTTCCTGGACCAAATCCAGGACATTTTAAATAAGGGTCTAGAGTACTCTAAACCGACGAAATTGTATGAAAGGTTTAATGAGATTGAAAGAAGCGAAGGAGATATGCAAGGATCGTGGCAAGTGGAAGGATGTTGTCTCTGCCTACCCCTATGGGAATGAGGCGTGATGCTATGCAGTAAAGCTTTTACCCTCATGAGCCTAAAGAAGTTTCATTTCAAAAACTAACATGAATTCGTTTTGAATATAGTTGACTTCGCCTTAACTGTGTAATGTGTAGAAGGCCAAGTTTTTAGCAACACAATGTCGTTCCGTGTGTAAACAACGGACAATAACACGTACTTTTTTGTACATTGATTTATTGTTTCGAGTTACGAAAATTTGTATGCTCTCGCGCCACACACAGCCACTGTTGCCAATTATTATGAATAAATTCGAATTCGAATTCGAAAATACTTTATTCGAATAGGATTTTGAACACGTTTGCTGTAATCCCAAGGGATCAGAATATGCAAATAAATAACATTTATTGTGACTTCTAAACCATTCGCAATTTTTCGATTGCGACTTCTAAACCATTCGCATTTTTGAATAGAAATTCAGTATACGTTATTTCTTTCGCGACGTATACGCTCACTAAGAACGAGTTTGCTGTAATCCCAAGGGTTCAGGATATGCAAATAAATAACATTTATTGCGACTTCTAAACCATTCGCATTTTTGAATACGTTATTTCTTTCGCGATGTATACGCTCACCAAGAACGAGTATCTCCATATTTATTCGACGTAGATAACACCGTGGGAAATAACTATTATTTCTGTTAAAATAATGCATTGTTTGGTTCCACGAAATGATGGCAGTGAAACAGCTGATGCAAGCTATGGGCACTGCGATATTGGCCTTGGCTATGGGATATATTATTGCAAAAAAATGTTCTTGTTATTCTCTTAATCCATATACCACCTGAGGTAGGTCCAATTTCGAGAAAGAGATCAATCGCCGAATCCAACTCGGTTGGGCAGCGTTCGGGAAGTTCCGGAAGACGTTTTCGTCCAATATCCCTCAGTGCCTGAAGACTAAAGTCTTCGAACAGTGCGTGTTGCCAGTGCTTACCTACGGATCGGAAACGTGGTCGCTGACTATGGGCCTCATTCGGAAGCTCAGAGTCACTCAGCGTGCGATGGAGAGGGCTATGCTCGGAGTTTCTCTACGCGATCAAATCAGAAATGAGGAGATCCGTAGCAGAACCAAAGTCACCGACATAGCCCTACGAATCGCGAACCTGAAGTGGCAATGGGCGGGGCACATAGTCCGACGAACAGATGGACGTTGGGGCCGGAAGGTGCTGGAATGGCGACCCCGCACCGGACGACGCAGTGTAGGAAGACACCCCCCCCCCCCACAAGGTGGACCGACGATATAAGGAGGGTCGCCGGTAGCCGCTAGAGCCAGGCGGCGCAAGATCGAGCCTTGTGGGCATCATTTCGTGAGACCTATGTCCAGCAGTGGACGTCCATCGGTTGAATCGAAGTGATACCACCTGAACTGAAACAATTCTATTTTATTACTAGTTGACTCACGCAATTTCGTCGACGTCACATAAAAAAGATTATATTGAGCCAACCTTAAAAGATAGACATATGCTGTCTTAGACGTTTTTTTTAGAGTTTTTAAAGGAGAACAATTCTATCATACATACTTTTGGTGAAACTTTAACATTTTACGTATTGCAGAGGAAGTTCTCAGAAGGAGAAAATACCCCATTTTGGTAACATGCTTCATTGCTGCATTGTTTCTATTGGTCTTAGCGTTATGATATTTATAGCCTTTATTCTTTATCAATAAATGAGAATAACTCTGAAGGAATTTCTTAAATCAGACCAATAGTTCTTGAGATAAGCGCGTTTAAACGAACAAAATCTTCAGCATTTTATTTTAATATTTAAAACCTATAACGTTGGACTAAAAACAATTTAATTTAATATAAGTTATTAACGATTAACTGGGACATTAGACGTACAATAGATATGAATGTAGAAAGAAGACTGTACTCTCTCTAAATATGTCAGTATCTTTATATCTTTGAGATAAAATAATTGAGAGGCAACATCGGGCGCCGCTGTCTAATTGGCACCTTATTTAAATTCCCTCTGGTCATTTTGGTAGTGATTCCAGTACTTACTTATTTCCAATATTAAGGGGAATTCACTTCCAACATTCTAAAGTACCACATATTATTATAACTCTGATATAAAGACCATAAAGTCAATGGTAGTTAGTATATCTTTCTATATATCCTTACATATTATAAAATAAAGTTCAAGTAAGTTTGTTTGGGATAAACTCATAAAATACTGAACAGATTTTAATACGAATTCCACCAGTAGATAGAGTGATTCAAGAGGAACATTTATATATATAGTTTGTTTAAAGTTTTATATAATTGGTTAAAACATAACGCTAAATATTATGAATGAAGCTTTGAAAGGGAAAGGAATGCCAGTGAATGTAAACAAAACGAAAGTTATGCTTTTTGAACGAGATGAATCTATGATGAATTACAATATTTTGATAGATGGGGAACAAGTGGAAGAGGTGAAAGAATTTGTATACTTGGGATCTAAATTTACAAAAGATGGAACATGTGANGGTCAAAACAAGTACTAAGTACGTACGTGGGATACGCTTAGTCAGGGCGCCAAAGATCATCCTAAAAGGCTATGCATGTAACAAAGTACCTCGCAATATATTGCCGAGTTAAAATCTTTAAGATGTGTATAAGAGACAGGAATAAAAGAAGCGAAGGAGATATGCAAGGATCGTGGCAAGTGGAAGGACGCGGTCTCTGCCTACCCCGAAGGGAATGAGACGTGATGCTATGTATGTATAACGCTATAATTGTGGGAAATGTCGAAAAATATTAAGCTGCATGAGAGCTTACATCAAAAACGCTGCCTAATCCTTTATAGCTATAACAAAACAATGTATGGTAGCATAAACCCTCTTATATTAATCTACAAAAAAGTGTTGAAGAGCATCTATCTATCTATTAAGGATAACTCACTATATCCATTTTTAATCCCAAAGAAATAGTTACGGTCAATGCGGTAATTAGCAAGTTATACTGACGGATACCGGGCGCTACAGCTTTTTAAATCTCTGATATCGTCTAAAATATCCATTTTAGTGAAGTATTTTTAAAGACAGTTTTACTCTACATAAAATTTACAACTTATGTAAAGTATTTCATTGAGTGAGGAGTTATACTGTATTGTATAAAATAGCTTGATAAATGGCATTTTTTTTTTATATGTAAAAGATATAAATGGTTATTGTGGGTTATCTTTTAGTGATAAATATATACAATTACGGATTTTTTTTCAATCTTTTAATGATATATAATTCTGTAATACATTATTTTGATTTATCTCATAAAGTTTAGCCAGCGTTTGCGATTTAAGCGCACAAAACTATGTGTGTTACGATATCGCAATACAAATGTTTAAATTTCTCGACTTTTCTGTACTAAAATATGAATTTATTATACATAAAAATGTTTCTCTTGAATTACTCTATATAATGATGAAAACTGTATTGAAATCCGTTAAATAGTTTAAAAGATATAAGCGAATAGACTTTTCTTTTGATTGACATTTTTTAATTCGTTATATCTTTGGAAAGGAACGTCCGATTTTAATTATTTAAAAAGTAGTTTACAGGTATTGAAACGTATATTTAATAGTATAACTACAGTAGTTGGACATATAAATACGTTCTATAATATTGTAGAACATTTTTTTGTTGTATTATCAATAGTTTTCCCAGCGAACGCGTTGACAGATTTTTTATGACCAATTTTTTAATACATTGGTTTTTAACGCATTTTTCTTAAGGATCCCTATTTTTTTTTAGATAGTTTTATAACTTATATTGTTAAGTGAAAATGCAGGTTTCTAATGCTGAAAGAATTTTAGAAATTCGTCGAGCAGTTTTTGTGTGAAGACATTAGAAACAAAAACACAAATGTTTCCTCTTTATAATATTAGTTTAGACGATGTTTGTTCACTTTGCCACCACGGAAATTTAATAGGTGATGGATGAAAAGCTTCAATGTATAAAAAATGTCTGTGTTCATAACCCACCTTAAGGTACTTCTTAATTATGAGTGGAATTTTTATACTCGGATAATGGTAACCGTCTCCGTTAAGAGGACCGGCGATTTTATACCCAGTTTATCGCAGTTGTACAATATTAAACGTCTCGGCTTCTGTTATGCAAGGGAGGCTGTAATCTTGTTTAACTGCATCTCACTTGTACCGAGATGAATAAAACCTTAAGTGTTATGTGGTAAAAATGATATTTTTTATAAAGTCATCACGCGAAATAACATTATTGCATCGGTAACATCACAGGGTTTCACCGAAGAGGCTTTTAATCACAACTATTATATTAAATAGCGATGATTTTGTACCATTTTATATTTCTACAATTCACTTAATGATATTTCTGCATTGTAAGGGACTTTTGAAGTGAATTTTCTTTGTCAGGATCCCAATAAAGAAGACAGACGATAGTAATAACGACACATTTTATGATGGGACAGAAAAAAATCGATTCTGATTTTAAAAAAGTCATTTTATTAGTAAACCTAAATGAAACGTATAAAAACACAAAATCAAAATCAGCTGGTTTTGAACGTGTAATGGTCAATATACTGAACAACGCTCGCCGCTCTGTGCGTTAATTGACCCGTGTGTTCGTTCTGCTGGGGGTTTTTTTGTAATGTATTATTTATGAAACTGTTGTTTCATTTAGCTATAAATATTAGGGCTGATTTTTTTTCGGAAGCAGTCTTCGAAGATCTAGTATAATGAAATTGATGATATATTGGAGATTTAATGAGACTTACTTGGAAAAGTAAAGACTAAGGGTTGTATTCAACGCGTCACTAAGATATTTTAAGTCATTATTTAATGATTGATTTTATGATATCGCACTGCTGGTAATAGACCTCATCGCTCATAGAAGAGATGGTTTAACAACATAAACCCACCACGCTATTCTACTGCGAATTGCCAGGTTACAAATACCATAGAATTGTACCCGGGATATGCAGGTTAATGATGGATTAGAAATAATAGTCAAGCACGTATTTTTTTTTATAAGGAACAACTTAGTGTGTGACCTGGATTCGAAACTAAGGCTTATCTGTCAAGCATCCACGTTGCCTTTCAACTAATTTATTATGGCTTACTACTAGACCAATATGGCTTATAACTAAGCCGTCATGACTTATCAGTAGGCCAATATGGCTTATCACTAGGCCATTATGCCTTACTATTTGGTCATCATTACACTAGACCAACAAGGCTAATCACTAAACCAATATGGCTTATCACTAGTCTATCATGACTTATCACTAGACCAGAACGGGTTATCACTAGGCCATCATGGCTTACTACGTGGCCAATATTGCACTAGACAAACATGGCTTATCACTAAACCAACATGGCCTATCACTAGTCTATCATGGCTTGTCACTAGACCATCATGGCTTATCACTGGTTCACTATGATTTTTTACCACTGTGATAAGCTTTGACAAGATAAGATTGGCTTATCACTGTTATGGTACTAGTTGCACCAGAATGGCTTGTCACTAGGCCATCGTGGCTTATAACTTGGCAATCATTACTCTAGACAAACATGGCTCATCACTAGACCAAACTGGGTTGTCACTAAGCTATCGTGGCTTATCACTGTGATAAGCTTTGATAAGATAAGATTCACTTATCACTGTGATAACATTTTACCACTGTGATGGACTAGTGATGATACTAGTTGCACCAGAATGGGTTGGCCAACGTAGCTTATTACTTGGTCATCATTGCACTAGACCAACATGGCTTATCACTAGACCATTATGGATTATCACTAGGTCATCATGTCTTATCATTAAGCCAGTATAGCTCATCACTAGTCTAACAAAGATCTAATAAGCTAATGTGGCTTGTCACAAGGGCATCATGGTTTATTATATGACCACAATGGCAAACCACTAGATCAACATGTTTTATTACTAGACAAATATTGCTTATCACTGGTCCACCATGATTTTTTACTACTAATTAGTCTAAAAGGCTAACTCCTACTCTTATATTATCATACAACCAAAGGTACTTGACAATACCCACATTAAAAACCCATCGTAAGCTCACTCTTGCGAAGACTTGCCGGTTCAGGATAAAGGAAACTGCCACCAGATTCTTCACTCCAACGCTCCGCCGTCTACTTGTCACCAGACGAGTATTTAAGTATAGAACTGTTGTTCAGCAGGAATACTGTTCACCAAAATTGGCTATCTATTGTACGATATTTGTGACTGGCAAACGTGCACTATTGTGACAAGCAAACGACGGTGGTTGTTACTTTATTGGATAAAACGTACATCATATGATTGGAGTTTTATTTCTCACCAATCACAATTATTTATAAGTTAAGGTAAAAAGTCGCAAACATTTATTGTTATTGCATTTTTAATCTACATAACAACTCCTACTGTCGATACAGTGAGTTTTTAACCAATTTTTTATTTCTGCAGTTTCAACAAAAGCTTTTGATCCATTTCCCTGTATATCTGGTGTCGTGGGGTGAACCCGATGAGCGGTAAATCGGTTTTATCCAATAATGATTGAAGGAGACGTGTTATTTATGCATCGTCCATAGCACCCCATGGCGTCATCACGTTAATTACACGGTATTTCATCAATAAATCATTACCATGTTAATTAATATGGTTTTTTTTAATAACATTTATGGGAACGGTAGAAAATTTATTCGGGATCTGTGAAGGGATATTTGAAATGTTGATATTAACACTACTTAGTTTTGTTTCTGTATTTATCTTTTTAGTAGTATGTATCTGTTTATATAATTCTAATCCTTATATATTTAATGTTAATTTGCTGTGGTTTCTTTGGTGTTTAGTTTTCTTTTATTTCTATCTATAGTACAATATAAGTGTTAATTTACTAAAAGCATTTTAGTAGTTGTGTAATGAAGAAAAAAATAAGGATATAACATTGAGTTTAATGTGGTTTCTTCTTAGGAAAAGCCTCGCAATTATACTCGTAATCTAATCCTTTTTTTAATTTATTCAACAATTGTTAATAGTTATGTATATAAATATGACAAAATTACTTGGTATTGCGATTGCTGTGATGAAAGTGATTTAAAATCGACTCGAATAAATACTTCAGAGAATAAACTAAGATTTTTGCGGGTTCTTCTTGAAATATGGCGCTAATGAAACCTCGTAACTTTAAACGTTGAAGTCGTTCTTTAAAATCGTCATCAATCATAGATTAAAATAATATGACAAATCATCAATTGGACAATTGTAAATTATAGAAATACAGGCAGTATTTCTATAATTTACAATTGTCCTGTCCATTGGTCTAGTGGTTAGCACGTTCGACTACAGACATGAGGTCCTGAGTTTGAGTCCCAGGTCGGGCCAATTCGAAATCGATATTGAGTTTTCTATTAAGATTTTCTCATTATTTGCCCGAAGTTGGGAAGTTGGCGGTGTGATCCACCCCCGTGCCTCGGAGAGCACGTTAAGCCGTCGGTCCTACGCCCGATCTCTCTCCGGTCGTGTCGGATTCCCGTCACACCGGCCTATGAGTGAAGGAATAGAGAGTGCACTCGTGTACTATGCCTGCCAATCCGTAGTGGAGCAGCGTGGTGGGTCTATGCTCTAAAATCCTTCCCTCATATGAGGGAGGAGGCCTGTGCCCAGCTGTGGGACGTTAATGGGCTGCTACTTACTTAAATTATAGAAAATTATTATACAATAAGATCAGATTTAAAAAAAGTTGTTTCAGAACTGAGTAACTATTTCACTAACTGACATTAGATAACCATTCATATATTTAAGTAATATGATAAAATTTGACGATTGAAAAAGATTTTTATATTAGATTTTATTTAATCTCCGAACTGTATTGTACGTTATCTAAACACCTATAACTAAAGCTACAAAAAGGGTTGGTAAGACATAAATTTTAATAAACTATCACACAGATAAAAAAAGTTTATAAACTCTTTAGTCGAGATCATTTAAAATCCGAGTTAAAAGTCACCGGTCCCTGGAATAAAACTTCCATAAAGCTAATTAGTGATCTGAGCTTTTATAGGGCTATAAATAAATAAAATAGATTCCCGATTCTCAAGCTCACATGGGTTTTACCGTCGGTTATTGTCTTACTTTGATTAAGACATCAAGGCTAATTAAAAAGCTCAAACAGTATACGACTGGGCTCATTAATATGCATGAATGTGATAGACGGAAGTTTGAGCCAAAACGTCGCAGTGAAGCCGGATTGACACACTTTTAACTTGTAAATGTTTAAATAATTGTGTAATTCTAACGATATTTCGTAAGGAAATATTGTTATTATTCACCAACTGACTAGGCAAACTTCGTAACGTCTTATTACACGAATTATTAAGTAAAAAAGCTTAATGATAATTGCAGAAAATTAAAACTTTAGTAAGAAATGTGATTTTACGCCTAGATTCCCTTCAATACATACATACATACATAGCATCACGCCTCATTCCCATAGGGGTAGGCAGAGACAACATCCTTCCACTTGCCACGATCCTTGCATATCTCCTTCGCTTCTTTCATTCTCATTAAACCTTTCATACAAGTTCGTCGGTTTAGAGTACTCTTGACCTGGCC
>JACTOM010000935.1:4158921-4186666 GCA_015832385.1 Elymnias hypermnestra | reverse complement strand
TCTGGACCTGAGATTCGGAGGGAGGTTGAGAGTTTCTATGGACAGTTGTACACATCGACTTGCAAGCCTATTGATAGTTTGGCTAAAGATCCCCGTGCCAAACTGACCCGGCATTATACCGAAGATATCCCGGACGTCAGCTTGTACGAGATTAGTATGGCTCTCAAACAGATGAAGAACGGCAAGGCACCGGGTGATGACGGAATCACAGCGGAACTCCAGAAAGCGGGTAGGAAACCCAATCTTAAAGTCCTTCAGCGAATGTTCAATTCCGTCATCCTGGAAGGCACGGTGCCAAAGGCATGGCATAGGAGCGTAGTTCTGTTCTTCAAAAAAGGTGACAACACCTTATTGAAAAACTATGGACCTATTGCGATGTTAAGTCACATCTCGCTCGCAAGTATGACGACTTCCAGACTCCCGAACAAGCCAGATTCCGAAAAGGCTTTAGTACCATAGACCACGTCTTTACGCTGCGGCAGATTATACAGAAGACCGAGGAGTATAATCGGCCACTTTGCTTGGCGTTCGTGGACTATGAGAAAGGCTTCGATTCGGTGGAAACCGTGTTAAGATTTTTGCAGAGATGCCGAATTGACCACCGGTATATACACGTGTTGAAGTGCTTGTACAAAAACGCCACCATGTCAGTCCGTATACAGGACCAAAGCACAGCGTCTATCCAACTGCAGCCTGGGGGGCGACAGGGAGATGTCATCTCCCCGAAGCCCTTTACTGCGGCGTTGGAAGTACACTTTAAGCTTATGGAGTGGAAGGGACTGGGCATCAACATCAATGGCGAGTACATCACTCATCTACGGTTTGCCGATGACGTGGTCATTATGGCAGAGACTCTGGAAGATTTCAATGTAATGCTCGATGACCTCAGCAGAGCTTCTCTACAGGTGGGATTAAAAATGAACATGAGTAAGACGAAAGTTATGTCCAATATCCATGTTCCGCTCGACCCAGTTATCGTTGAGAACTCAGCACTCGAAATTGTAGACGAATATACATACCTGGGACACATTGTCCAGCTAGGTAGGTCCAATTTCGAGAAAGAGGTCAACCGCCGAATCCAACTCGGTTGGGCAGCGTTCGGGAAACTACGCCAGATATTTTCGTCCGATACTCCTCAGTGCTTGAAGACAAAGCTCTTCGAACAGTGCGTGTTGCCAGTGATGACCTACGGCTCCGAAACGTGGTCGCTGACTATGGGCCTTATACGAAAGTTCAGAGTCACTCAGCGTGCGATGGAGAGGGCTATGCTCGGAGTTTCTCTACGCGATCAAATCAGAAATGAGGAGATCCGTAGCAGAACCAAAGTCACCGACATAGCCCTACGAATCGCGAACCTGAAGTGGCAATGGGCGGGGAACATAGTCCGACGGACCGATGGATGTTGGGGCCCGAAGATGCTGGAGTGGCGTCCTCGCACCCGGCGGCGCAATGTAGGGAGACCCCCCACATGGTGGACCGACGACATAAAGAGGGTCGCAGGCGGCGCAAGATCGGGCCTTGTCGACATCATTACGTGAGACCTTTATCCAGCAGTGGACGCCCATCGGTTGAAGCGACGACGACGACGAGTCCAGTCGTTCACAAGTATAAGCGAGACTAACGAACAGCAATTGATTTATTGTCAAAAGCACTAAAGAGGTTACATTAGAAAAGTTTATTATTGACAAAAGCATTAAGGAGGTTATATTAATATATTTTTATAGAAATAGATTATTTCAACAACTTTTTTTGACTATAGAACTTTAATAATGTTCCAACTTATAATTTAAATTAATTATGATCTAATTTCAAACACTGTGCGATCACTAAATATAATAATTATGAAAAAAAATATAATTTGATCTTTAACATCATCTATAATCGTAAATAAAAATATGAGAAAAGGACTATATTTGACTATTTAAAAGCTCTGTTGAAGCCTACTTGTATTATAAATTTTTGCTTAAGTTGAAATCATTTAAAAGTGTCTTAAATGATTTATTAATAATTCTTAGATTATACGTGATTCATGAACTTGAAAGACTGAGTACAAAAAATTGTCCATGTATCAAATGTGACTCATTAGACGGAGTACACGTTTAAATTAAAAGAAGGCACTTAAAGTGATAAATACTTTAACGCATACGTTTTTATTGCAATCAAATTGTAACTGACAGTGACAGAAGTACAATTAGACATTAAATAATTGTATATAATCGTCGTAATTATTTAAAGAAACAAAATCGTTTCATTCATATTTCAGTTTGATTCATAAGTGAAGATAATCACAGTAGCACTGGATGCTGCTTTTTTAAATTTATCTCATTAAGTTGGTAAGATTTTATCAACTTGATATTATAAAAGCATAAATTGAATATTTATCACAAATTATTATGAAAAAAAGATATATATTTATTAACAAAAAGTAGAAAGGGCCTTATTATAAAAAGTGTTCTACACCATAACTAACTAGTTCGCGGTTTAAAGTCAGACGGCCTCGCTGGCGCAGTGGTGCGAGTATTCGCTTTGCTAGCGGAGGTCCCGGGTTCGATCCCCGGTAGGACGAATTTAGGAAATTGTATTTTCTAATTTGTCTGAGTCTGGACTGGTGGGAGGCTTCGGCCGTGGCTAGTTACCACCCTACCAGCAAAAACGTACCGCCAAAACAAAGAGATTTGTGTTCCGGTACGATGCTGTGTAGAAACCGTAAGGGGTATATCGCCTCTTAACAGTTTAGCGCGCTTCCATCTTAGACTGTATCATCACTTACCATCAGGTGAGATCACAGTCAAGCGGTAATCTGTCAGCAATATAAAAAAAAGTTTAGACCTGCGCTTTAATATCGATTTTGATACTAGATTCAATCCATTGTGTGTGTCGTATATGTATATGTCGGAGAATCAGAGAGAAACGGAGAAGCATAAAGCACAGGGGCGTAGGGTTCTCCGCCGACATCGTTATTAATTGGATCCATTATTTAATTTCTTATTCTGTGGGCGTTCATGGGTATTGTTGGTGCAATCAAACACTTTATTAATTAACTCGGTTTGTAATGTTCAATCACTTAATGTTCCCGATAATAATTTACACAAAGTCATTAACACTAATAGCTAGGAACGCGACAGTTTCAATAGTCGACCACTCCGACCGACCGCCGCTCGAGAACTGCCGAGAGACGGGCCGGACTGCCACTTATTGACTCTGCCCCCACGCCGATACAAAGATGGCGCCTGCGTTCCACAGACTATTACACACGGACCAGCGATCCACAGACTCTTGCACTCCGACATATATATGTACGGATAAGTGTGTATCTGGGTGTGTCTGGTTGTGAAATCAGAACACATCCTTCCATTTGCCACGATCCTTGCATATCTCCTTTGCTTCTTTCATTCTCATTAAACCTTCCATACAAGGTCGTCGGTTTAGAGCACTCTTGACCTGGCCCTTATTTAAAATGTCCTGGATTTGCTCCAGGAACGTTCGCCTTGGTCTTCCCCTTCCAACTTTCCCATGCATGTCAGTCTTCTTTCATTCATTCTCTCTACGTGCCCAAACCAAGCATACCTTTCTCAATTTTAGTCACTACATCTTCTTTAATGCCACAACGTTCTCTTATCACACTACTTCTTACTCTGTCACTCAGCTTCAATCCACTCATATTTCTCAACGCTCTCATCTCTACTGCATTTATTTTACTTTTGTGATTCTTCTGCCATACCCTTTCACCACCATAAATCAGTGTTGGCACCAAAACTCTTTGAGACACCATAAAGCCACCAATATCCTCATAACATTAGTGTTTATTTTATGAGAAAAGTCTACCGACCCATAAACTCGTCTTAAATCAACCAAAACCAAGCCAATATCATAAAAGGGATAGGTATTAAAAAAAATACGTAGATTTGGTTTTGGGAGGATTTAGGAACATCTATGTAGTTTTTTTTTAATGACATGAATCTCATTTTGGCCCTGGGACTTACATTAAACCCTAGTTTACAGCTGGTCGGGTTTGGGTCAGAAATAGTCTCAAAAAAATCTGAAAATTGCCCGAAGTTGGGAAGTTGGCGGTGTGATCCACCCTCGTGCCTCGGAGAGCACGTTAAGCCGTCGGTCCTGCGCCTGATCCCTCTCCGGTCGTGTCGGATTGCCATCACGTCGGACTATGAGAGTGAAGGAAGGAAAAGAGAGTACACTCGTGTACTATGCCTGCCAATCCGCAGTGGAAAAAACCCTGTCTCGTATGAGTGAGGAGGCCTGTGCCCAGCAGTGGGACGTCAATGGGCTGCTACTCACTTTTTTTTATTCTTATAAACCGTACAATTTCCTTCGTGTTAACTCCAGTAAACTTGACACCTGAAAGCCATTAAAGATAGAAGAAGATTTATTGTTTTTTTATTACATTTCTAGCATTTTTTTCATATTTAATCACCTTTTGGACTGGACTGGACTTCCACAAATAACTCAAAAACCAAAATCAACCAAATTAGTCTAGTGTTTTTCGAATTTTAGCGAGACTATAGAACGGCAATTGATATATAAGTAAAACTGTATTCTAAGTCACCTATTTAAATGTACGCAGATAAAGTTTCGTGTGTCAGTTAGTATAGGATAGAGCTCATAAAACCTTTTGTGTCGTATTAAAAATCAAAACACGTCTCCATAATCACGGAAGGATCAACGAAGACAATAAAAATCTGGCGCCAACTTGTCAGAGATTATCACACGTCGCTGTAATGACGGTGAAATTAGTCATACGTGACAACTCAATGAGGTTTTTATGGAAAAAAAGCAAAAGTACCCTCCACTATTCCATAGTGACGCGTATTCGGAAGCCCAAACACCTACGTGACTTGTTTGTTGAACTGATCTTGAATGAATCATTCTCAGTATTCCATTTAATCTGTTTGTTGTGGGATCTTCTTAGAACAAGGCGTGAAGGACTGTCGTAACTTTGAAGTCTGTCAATTTTGAAGTCGTTCTTCATTATCATGATATACGGTTGTATATTGAGAATAATTCGACAAAATGCCTAAATTCCGATACAAAAGTGGTGGTATAAATTGATTTTGTCTGCTGGAGCGCGTAACTAGCGACAGAGAGGCGCGATCGGCCTCAATCCATTTTTTACAGGTACAACAAATTTAACAAATTGCTTACTTCCGCGATGTAGACCTTTAATAAGGACGGAATACCCCATATTCTTTTGAAAAGAACTATCCCGGTGTTACTGAGGTTTTTTTACTAGGAAATTCTATTACATCTAAATCCTTACCAATGAATCAGGATTATGGGACTCGGCGAGAGAAGATGCTTCACACTGTCCACTAAAACCCAGCGGTATTATCTTCATCCGTAAGTGAGACATCAGAGGATGAGAAATTCCTCCCTGGATAAAACCGAATAAGGATTCATAGAAAAGGGAGCAGATGCGCAAACATGAGCCGCATACTACCCCGCCTCCTTCGGCAGTGAAAGTGAGCATTGCGTGAATCAGCTCCACAGCTCAACAACAATCAGGCAGCACAAACTGCCACAGTGTGGTACCCAAAACTGATAGCTGTCCCACATTCTTGGCAAAAAGGCGGTTGTTATACGGAAAGTTTGGTGCACTACTTTCCAAAGAAGACTCTTGGAAATCCAGGTGGTACTCCAGGCGAGGATCGATCGGCTCCACAGTCACCACATCCACTGCTAGAAGGTGATACAAGGCTGGGTACATCTAGATTAAGCATAAAGCCACAATTTCACAGTCATAAGTTTTCAAAGAAGCCACATCCAGCACGAGCCTGCACTGGTCTTTAGGAAGGCGTCCCATGCCTCCTGAAAGACCAGGTGGTACGGGAGCTCTAAATGAAGATGGATCGCCTCCACAGTCACCACACCCACTGCTAGAAGGTGATACAAGGCTGGGTTTATCTAGATTAAGCATAAAGCCACAATTTCACAGTCATAAGTTTTCAAAGAAGCCACATCCAGCACGAGCCTGCACTGGTCTTTAGGAAGGCGTCCCGTGCCTCCTGGAAGACCAGGTGGTACGGGAGCTGTAATTGAAGATGGATCGCCTTCACAGTCACCACACCCACTGCTAGAAGGTGATACAAGGCTTGGTACATCTAGATTAAGCATAAAGCTACAATTTCACTGTCATAAGTTTCCGAGGAAGCCACATTCAGCTAGAGCCTGCACTGGTCTTTAGGAAAGCGTCCCATGTCCCCTGGAAAGCTAGGTGGTTCAGAAGCTCTAGATAAGGATGGATCGCCTCCACAGTCACCAAGCTTACTGTTAGAAGGTGGTACTAATTTGAGCATAAAGCCCCAATTATACCATGATAAGCTTATGCTTAATATATTTTTAAGTCTTGTAAATGTGGAATCACATATACCGAGAGATTTTTTCAGATTCGCATCTGATGATAGTTATCACTTGTTTGACAAATAAACAAGCATTGCGTCTGTTTCCACTATACTAGGACGAGTTCATATACCTTCGATATTATTGTCCGATATCCCAAATTAGGTGTCCTATATTATATTTTATTACTGACAAGATAGCTCTTGACTATAGTTTTATGTCATAGTAAGTTTAAATACAGTCTAAAATGGGAAATTTAGCCTTTTAAGAAGTAGTATATTTCATGTGGTAGCATCGTAGCGGAACGCATTTCTTTATTAGCCGCGATCGAAATTCTTATAAGAAAACCCAATTTTAGACGACAATAACTCGTTAAAGGCACGTGCGTCGGATCGTGTCGGTTTCCGAACCGAGGCCGCACTAAGGGTGCTATAAAAGAAGCCGAGATTGCGGTTTTGGTTCCTGTTCTTGGTGACAGCGTCAGGGCACAATAACCAATGGGTTTATGGGTGCAAGGTGTGCACCGGACACAACTTCGAGTAAAAATGTCCGCCAGTATAATGCAAGCCCTTTTATAATAGTTTCTGCGAGTGGGGATAGTTTGAATGTTGGTAGATGTTTAAAAAACGTTGCCGCTGTCATATATTATATATTTCGGAGAATAAGAGAGAAAGGAAAGCATAAAGCATAGGGGCGTAAGGCTCTCCGCTGATATCGTCATCAATTGCATCCATAATCATATCAATCAATCATAAATCACATCAGTTTCCATACTGTGGGCGTTAGTGGGTAATGTTGGTGCAATCAAACACTTTAGTAATTAACTCAGATTATAATGTTCAATCACTTAATGTTTTCGATATCAATTTTACATAAACTCATTAACAATAATAGTCGACCGCTCTGGCGGACCATCACCCGAGAACTAGGAAATCCACCGCCAGCTGGCGACACACGACTCTGTCCCACGCCGATAGATAGATGGCGCCAGCGTTCCACAGATTACTGCACTCCGACATATATATTAAACATCTATTATTATAATAAGCGAAAGTATCTAAGTCTATTACATTTTTACACTTAAATCTGTATTAAAAATATGACGTGCCTAATAAAAATGGAAACTAGCTCAGAATTCTAGCAAGGAATATACCGTGAGATTGAATTAATGAGACGAGAGATCTTCGCTAATATTTATAGGAGACATCGGGGGTGCAACATTACATCGCCGGTATCATATTGCAAATTTACTATGCTAATTTTATTTTAACGCTTGTATTTAATCAACGCACATTGTTAGAAGGCCTTGATAGTGTAACCCTGCTGGATATCATATATTTCAATCAATAAAGCTTTTACGTTTTCAGTTATATCCTCTGTTTTTTCCGTATTATATATGGCAAATATTATTGCAGTGCATGCTGGAGTGTTGGTACCAATACTTATGTATGGAAGTGAAAGTTGGGTATGGCAGGAGAAACACAAAAGTAAAATAAATGCGGTAGAGATGAGAGCGTTGAGAAGCAAGAGAACGTTGTGGTATAAAAGAAGACGTAGTGACTAAAATTGAGAAAGGTATGCTTAGATGGTTTGGGCATGTAGAGAGAATGAACGAAAGGAGATTGACAAAGGGATTTACGAGTCAAGAGTGAATGCGAAAGTTGGAAGGGGAAAACCAAGGAGAACGTTCATGGACCAAATCCAGGACATTTTAAATAACGACCAGGTCAAGAGTACTCTAAACCGACGAACTTGTATGAAAGGTTTAATGAGAATGAAAGAAGCGAAGGAGATATGCAAGGATCGTGGCAAGTGGAAGGANCAGTGTATTGGAATTCCTTTACAAATCTCCCTATAATTCCAAATCCATCTATTACAATACGAATTTACAGAAGATTGCCATTATGACAAAAGGCTACGTCTTCTACAATCCGAACTTTGTGGGAAACAACGAGGTCATCGGGAGCAATACCCTATCCCCCTATAATAATCACATTTTAATAAATCCTCAAACAGAGTCCAATCAAGAAATACCAATACAAATCCCTAAACAGAGTCAGTGTATTGGAATTCCTTTACAAATCTCCCTATAATTCCAAATCCATCTATTACAATACGAATTTACAGAAGATTGCCATTATGACAAAAGGCTACGTCTTCTACAATCCGAACTTTGTGGGAAACAACGAGGTCATCGGGAGCAATACCCTATCCCCCTATAATAATCACATTTTAATAAATCCTCAAACAGAGTCCAATCAAGAAATACCAATACAAATCCCTAAACAGAGTCAGTGTATTGGAATTCCTTTACAAATCTCCCTATAATTCCAAATCCATCTATTACAATACGAATTTACAGAAGATTGCCATTATGACAAAAGGCTACGTCTTCTACAATCCGAACTTTGTGGGAAACAACGAGGTCATCGGGAGCAATACCCTATCCCCCTATAATAATCACATTTTAATAAATCCTCAAACAGAGTCCAATCAAGAAATACCAATACAAATCCCTAAACAGAGTCAGTGTATTGGAATTCCTTTACAAATCTCCCTATAATTCCAAATCCATCTATTACAATACGAATTTACAGAAGATTGCCATTATGACAAAAGGCTACGTCTTCTACAATCCGAACTTTGTGGGAAACAACGAGGTCATCGGGAGCAATACCCTATCCCCCTATAATAATCACATTTTAATAAATCCTCAAACAGAGTCCAATCAAGAAATACCAATACAAATCCCTAAACAGAGTCAGTGTATTGGAATTCCTTTACAAATCTCCCTATAATTCCAAATCCATCTATTACAATACGAATTTACAGAAGATTGCCGTTATGACAAAAGGCTATGTCTTCTACAATCCGAACTTTGTGGGAAACATCGAGGTCATCAGGAGCAACTCCCTCCCCTCATAATAATCCCAATGCAACGAATACCAATATAAATCTCCAAACAGAGTCAGTGTATTGGAATTCCTTTACAAATCTCCCTATAATTCCAAATCCATCTATTACAATACGAATTTACAGAAGATTGCCGTTTGTGGGAAACATCGAGGTCATCAGAAGCAACTCCCTCCCTTTATAATAATCTCAATGTAATGAATACCAATATAAATCTCCAAATAGAGTCAGTGTATTGGAATTCCTTTACAAATCTCTTCCATAGTTCCAAATCCATCTATTACAATACGAATTTACAGAAGGTGACCCCTTTGACATAAGTCTACGTCTTCTACAATCTGAACTTTGTGGGAAACAACGAGATCATCAGGAGCAACTCCCTCCCCTTATAATATGCCAATGTGAAAACCAATATAAATCCTCAGACAGAGTCTGTGTATTGGAATTCCTTTGCAAATCTCTTCCAAAACTCCAAATCTATGACGAAAGTCTACGTCTTCTAAAATCCAAACTTTGTGGGAAACAACGAGGTCATCAGGAGCAATACCCTATCCCCCTATAATAATCACATTTTAATAAATCCTCAAACAGAGTCCTTGTATTAGAATTCCTTTACAAATCTCTTCTATACTTCCAATTCACCCTATCAGTAAATAAAATGGCGCCCATGACATAAATCTGCGTCTTCTACAACCCAACCTTTTGTGGGGAACAGTGGAGTCATCAAGGGCTGACTTCTTTATAATATTCCCAATTGATCAAATATCAATGTTCCCTTTTAACGTCTTGATAATCAAGACCACAGCTTCCTATCCTAATGAGGAAGGCATTTCCGACTTTAGTCAGTAGAAAGTGAGTTAGCTGTGATACTCAACCTTGGAATTCTGCTCAGACTTTTATAGTAGACCCGCGCAACCTTCATACATAAGACTTCCACCTGGAAGACTCACTTCTCTGTTTCCAGGATAATTGCTACTAATCAAGCCATTCTACACACAGCCTCGATAGGTTTCTTTAATCTTGTTAGAATTTAAGAGAATCCAAATAAAACTGGATATAACTTTAGAACTTTTGACACATATCAGAAGTGAAACTTCTTTGGGAATTTAATTGTCATTATAATATTAAAAGTCTCGATATATAATTTATTGATATCTCAAATGACGAATTGTAAATCAAAACGTAACGTGTTATTTGTAAATACTAAAACTACCTAACCTTCAAACGAATTGGCATAAAAAGCGCTGCTCATCTTCGTGACGCCAATTAAGCGTTTCATTCGTAAAAATGTTACCTTTTAGTCCTAGTTACTTGCCTCATTGATCTAGTGGTTAGCATGTTCGACTACAGACATGAGGTCCTGGGTTCGAGTCCCGGGTCGGGCCAATCCAAAAATGGATATTGAGTTTTCCATTAAGATTTTCTCAATATTTGCCCGAAGTTGGGAAGTTGGCGGTGTGATCCACCCCCGTGCCTCGGAGAGCACGTTAAGCCGTCGGTCCTGCGCTCTCTCTCCGGTCGTGTCGGATTCCCGTCTCATCGGACTATGAGAGTGAAGGAATAGAGAGTGCACTTGTGTACTATGCCTGCCAATCCGCAGTGGAGCAGCGTGGTGGGTCTATGCTCTAAAAACCCTCGCTCCTCGGAGTGAGGAGGCCTGTGCCCAGCAGTGGGACGTTAATGGGCTGCTACTTACTTACTTTTACTTACTTTGATATGTTTCATGTGACAACAATCCAATATATGTAAATGTAAAGTAGATAACTTTACTATTGAAGTGTCAGAAAAGTCAAGGTGACAGGAAGGTCTGATGTAATCCAATGACAGACATTTAGGCATAATATCCTTTACATCACATTCGAAGCTATTTTGGGTAGCTAGTTCAAGAATAAATCTAACAATTTCTAATAAGATCCAATTAGAAAACACAGGGATATTAGATAAATGGAATCCAATGCGAAGCTACACTATGTATACAAGTATAGTGCTTAGAGGTTTGCAAATGTCTATGCCTAACTAGAGCCTCCTGCAGTGATTGGAGGAGAGCGAAGTATTCGAGGTTAATGCCCACCAATCACAGAGTGTGACGTAACAATAGGTCGGTCTAAGCCCGTAGCGAATTCGCGATCCAAAGAGATATATATCGCTTAGATTACAACATAAGGTGTAGCGTTTACTCGCTAAATATTATACGATTGTCACATTTATTCGACGCTTATACAAAAACATATAGATTATGTACAATAAAAACTTATATAAAGTTACATAAAATGTTGTTTGTTCCCCTTTATCTTTCAAACTGTCCAACCGATTTTAATGCAATTTTCAGCAATAGATAGAGGATTTTATGAGGAAGGTTTTTATATATAACACATATATATTATATTACAGAAAAGATAGAAAAATTAAAGATTTGTGATGTGGTATCGTAACACACCCATTTTTTGAGCTTAAATCGCATTCCCATCCAAACCTTACAAGATACATCCAATTAATGTACTAAGAAATTGTATATCTTATAAATATCTATAAAAATGTCTATGGTAGTATATATTTATCTACAAAGGATAACTCACAATAACCGTTTTTATCTTTTACCTATTACAAAAAAATGCATGTTATTTACTAAGCTTTTTTATATAATACTGTATTACTTTTTATATAAAAAATACTTTACATATATTGTATATTTTATGTAGATTAAAAATGCTATTAAATGTAGTACAATAAAATGGATATCTTAGGAGATATCGCCGATTTAAATCGCTAAGGCGCAGCGGTTGTTCTGTGTAAAGATTTAGCTTGATAATATGAATACACTCAAATAAGATGATATGTTAATATGGTAAAATAACAATTTATTGATTGTACACGTATTATAGGGTGTATATCTTAAACTGTGTTATCAAAAAGAGAAAAAAAATGGTATCGAATTTGTTGGTAATCTATAAACTGTTTTATTAAAATCGTGGGTCCCTAATTTATTGGAATCTCATTAAATGCAATCGTTTATTCTCATGTTTTTATTGGACAGGTGTCTTGAGATTACACACTTTCTATGTTAGACCAGTTTGCGTGTGTCAACGGCTGATCAAAGCGGTGGCTAAAATTAATCGATACCAATACATAAATAAACGTGTAAGGTCTGTCTGTACACTGAATTTCATTTATTTATTTGGGAAACAAACAATTATTATAATAATCTACAATAATACAGTCAATACAATAATACAATAATAAAGTCTACAGAATAATAAATAAACAGGCGTAAACTTATGCTAAGTGTTAACGCAAGTGTGTGTGTATGTGTGTGTGTTTGTGTTGTATGCGTGCGAATATTATTGTTATTTGTAGTGTTAGAAGATGTTAATTGGATAAGGCACGTAGGAGATTGTACGGTTTTGTGATGGCAAATCAAAATTTATATTAATCTACAAATAGTTAACACTAGATATTAACCAGGACCACGAAATGGTAAAAATTTAAAGATTATGGACAACACAATGTATATACACAGATACTGATTAAATTTAATAAATTTACAAAGATATTTATAATAGGGGCTATATACAAGGGTTCGGAGATACTCAACAATTAGAGGAAAAGTAACAGTGGAAGGGATAATGTCATATATAAGATGGGATATTTTTGGACAGTTAAACATGGTAAACAGCGCCTTCGTCCACGCCACATTCACAAAGCAGACCTCTTGTTTGAGGGTATAGTTGGCACAATGCTCACTAGCGAGGAGGAGCAGTGGCCTCTTTCTGCGAATCTGTTATTTCGCTGCAGGAGGCACATGTGAGGCAGAGGGATGACTCTATAGACGCTACTCTTCTCCGGCACAGGAGTATGGGAGGTAGGAGGCGTAGATTTACGCTGCTCCTACCCCCTTCCTAAGTCTTCACCGGGAATATCCCGGAGTAGATTGCCATTGCGACAACTGATTGGGGAGGGTATCGGTGGGTTTTAGTGGTGTTCTGGCTTTCTGCCAGCGAGTCCCACACTCCCGTTTAGATTTTGTCTGAACGGGGTAGGTAAAGGCATTTCCCAGCGTGAAAAAGAAGGCTACACTCATAAATTGAGTTGTCCCGGAATTCCGCTAGATGAGCAGGGGAGCACAAGTGACCAAGACCCATTCGTGATATGGTAGAGGAAACAGAGCGATTTTCATATCTATTAAGAAAAAATCAGGGTCGCCTTGGGATGCATAATATTTACCTTTGACTAATTTAAAAACAAACCTTACTAATGTAATAAATGCGAAAGTAACTTTGTCTGTCTTTCGCACTTTCACACCAAAACTACTAAACCGATTTAAATGATATTTGGAACACAGATAGTCTTGAGCCTTGAGAAATGACGATAAGGCACAACTGCTGCGAGTACTCGCTTTGCTAGCAGAGGCCTCGATCTCCTTTAGGCAATACAATGAAAAAATATTGAAGAACGTTGTGGTATAAAAGAAGATGTAGTGACTGAAATTGAGAACGGAATGCTTAGATGGTTTGGGCACGTAGAGAGAATGAATGAAAGGAGACTGACAAAAAGGATTTATGAGTCAAGAGTGAATGCGAAAGTCGGAAGGGGAAGTCCAAATAAACGTTCCTGGACCAAATCCAAAACCTTTTAAATAAAGGCCAGGTCAAGAGTACTCTACACCGAGGAACTTATATGAAAGGTTTAATGAGGATATATGCAAGGATCGTGGTAAGTGGAAGGATGTGATCTCTGCCTACCCCGAAGGGAATGAGGCGTGATACTATTTATGGACTGATGGGAAGCTTTCTACTATCATACTAGCAAAGACATCCTTTTACACAATACCATCAGTTTAGTAAGCCGTAACAAACCTTTCGCCTGATTTCCTTCTTTTGAACCTTTGAAGGATGATGGAGGTTCTGCTGGGCTTTAATGGGTATTCTGATGAAGCAGTAAGTCCTACACTCTTTAATGAAACTGTATCAAGCGTTCGTAAAAGCATTGTCTTTTTTGGTAGCGTGGTAATTAGCCACACAATTGGAAATGCTATTTCTCTGTCAGGAATCGAACCTAGGACCTTTTACTATATAAGTAAGTACTTGTACTGTTGCAACATTAAAATCGATGCAAACAAAACCGCCAGCAAAAGCTTATCCTAAATAGATTAAGTAATAAAGATTGTAACAACGTTTCACAATCAAATCGATTAGGAAAACGTTGTTACAATCTACCAACGAATAGGGAACAGTTAATCTATTATATACGAGACAAAGTCGCAGGCTGTGGCTAGTATAAAGATATTTATGTAACACTTTACAAGCATATTCGACCCACCTTTGCATATTGCAATTTTATAACGATAAAAATAAGAATTCAACTCGTTGTTCTTTACTAAACGTTAGTGAAGTACAGTCGCTGTAAAACCATGTAATCCCAGTTATATTATAATGAAAAATGCGTCCAATTCCATCTATATTTTCGCTATAACTCAAAAACTACTGAAAGGATTTCCATGCGGTTTTCACTATTAGATAGAGTGATTTATAAAGAAGGTTTCCATATATAATTTGTTGAGGTTTTGTTTTAAATTGTTTGAAATATAACGATAATTGTAAGCGTCGGATTAAATTAAGCCTCCTGGACGCTTTCAATGAAAACGCTGCCTAATTCTTTTGGTTTTTAACAATTCAATATATGCTAGAATATACCTCTTTTATAGGTCTACAAAAAAGTATTAGATATCGTATATCTATCTTTTAAGGATAGCTTACTGTATCCAATCAAGTGTATAAAATGGTTAGATATAATGCAGACAAAGATGCGCGGTTTAGTTTCGCAAAAACTAGAGAAATACTGTACTTATTTGGCTAATTTTGGTTTTGAATTGTTTATGGAAGTCTAGTGAAGGTTTAAAGGATAAGTGAATGTGAAAAAACATGTTTGGAATATATTAAAAACAATTTCGCATTCCCTTAAAAACTACTCCTATCAGTCAACATTTGATGTTCGTACCGTTCGTTTAAAAATCAAATTACATTTAAAAGAATGCTTTTGTTTTTGACACATCACATTCGTCGTCGTCGTCGCTTCAACCGATGGACGTCCACTGCTGGACATAGGTCTCACGTAATGACGTCCACAAGGCCCGATCTTGCGCCACCTGGGTCCAGCGGCTACCATCGACCCTCTTTATGCCATCGGTCCACCTTGTGCGGGGTCGCCATTTCAGCACCTTTAGCCCCCAACGTCCATCGGTCCTTCGGACTATGTGCCCCGCCCATTGCCACTTTAGGTTCGCGATTTGTAGGACTATGTCGGTGACTCTGGTTCTACTACGGATCTCTTCATTTCTGATTCGATCACGTAGAGAAACTCCGAGCATAGCTCTCTCCATCGCACGCTGAGTGGCTCTGAGCTTCACACATCACATTGACAACTGAAAAATTTTGATCGCAACTATAATATTTGGTGTACTTTAGCGGGAATTTGGATGTAAAGGTCGCATTTTTTTGATTACGAAGGGTTTTTTAAGTTTTAGCATCACGCCTTATTCGTATAGAAGCAGAGACCACGTCCTTCCACTTTTTTTTGAGCTGGGAAATATTTTTACGCACTTACTCCGACCTGAATGGGTCTGGAGGTTGGGACACAGCGAGGGAGGTAACCTCGCAATAGCCACTAAAACCCTGCAGAACCCACTTCATCCGTAAGTGAGACATCAGAGGTTCAGCTTGCGCATTCTTCCCTGGTGTCCCAGACGAGTCCGACTGAGGATTCATGAAGGTGGGAGCAGGTGCGCAAACAAGCGGCGCCTGGTATCCCGGGCGGTGAGAGGGAACATCTACTGCATTCTCTTTATCTTGCCCGTGGGCCTCCTTTAGCGGGATTACACTCTTGCAGAAGAGGGCTACTTCCGCCCACCAACTCTTACTTGACAGCATTGCACGTCCTTCCACTTGCCACGATCCTTGCATATCTTCGCTTCTTTCATTCTCATTAAACCTTTCATGCACGTCGATCTGGCCCATATTTAAAATGTCCTGGATTTGGCTCCGGAAAGTTCGTCTTGGACTTCCCCTTCTTGTGTTAATATAATGTTACCTGTAGAAATATACAAAGATACATAGCATTACGCCTCATTCCCATAGAGGTAGGCAGAGACCACGTCCTTCCACTTGCCACGATCCTGGCATATCTCCTTCGCTTCTTTCATTCTCATTAAACCTTTCATACAAGTCTGCGATTTAGAGGACTCTTGACCTGGCCCTTATTTAAAATGTCCTGGATTTGGCTCAGGAAAGTTCGCCTTGGACTTCCCTTTCTAACTTTCCCATTTACTCCTGCGTCATAAATTCTTTTTTTCAGCCTCCTTTCATTCCTTCTCTCTACGTGCCCAAACCATCTAAGCATACCTTTCTCATTTTTAGTTACCACAACGTTCTCTTATCACACTATTTCTTATTTGTCACTCAGTACTCACTCAGCTTCTTCTGCCGTACTCAACTTACCCAAAAACAGCTTTTTTTATTTATTAATTTTGAGGCGGTACGAAGGCATATATCATATAAGTAAGGTCGCCTTAACATCAACTTCTCATGGTGTAACTTATAAAAGATCGCTCTTTTAGATAACTTCACATCGTGGAATAATTATTTGTAATGGTTAATTAATATTTTTATTCACAATGTAATGTGAATATATAAAACAACTAGCTACTTAATAAGGCAAAGTCTACATTGTTACACGAGAGTCTCTCATGTTTCATTTATGATAATACACTCTAAATAACGGCTTATCTCCTTAATTTATTGTGATCTTGTGAAATGAAGTCTCATTATACATGTACATATATTATAAGCAATGGCCTTGTGGTTATTTACCTGGATTCCTACTAAAACACAGGATCAATTTGTGACCAAACTAGGACATCGTCATCGTTTCCTTGCCCTTATCCCACTAGGTGGGATCGGCACGGCGTTTTTCCTTTCGCCACTCCACTCTTTCCGCTGTCATTTCTACATTCACACCCCTTACACACATATCCTCTTTCACACAGTTCATCGCCCTCTCCCGGCTCTACCCCTTACCCTTTTGCAAACATACCTATCCTCCCATTTTATGACAAATTTCCTAAAAATAATATGAAGTGGTGCTGAAGTGAAAGATCCCTATGCTCAGCAATAGGAAGCTATATTCTACTTCTTTTACTTATGTCGGAGAATAAGAGAGAAGGAGCGCATAAAGCATAGGGGCATAGAGTTCTCCGCCGACATCGTCATTAATGGCATCCATAATTTAATTTCTTATACTGTGGGCGTTCGTGGGTAATGTTGGTGCAATCAAACACTTTATTAACTCGGATTATGTTCAATCACTTAATGTTCCCGATATCAATTTACACAAAATCATTAACAATGATAGCTAGGAATGCGACAGTTCCAGCAGTCAACCGCTCCGGTCGAGCGCCACTCGAGAACTGCCGGGTGACGCTCGCTGGATTGTCACCATTGACTCTGTCCCAGGCGCTCCACAGACTACCACACTCCAACATATATAAAAAGACATTGATCCTTTATCACCAGAAGTAATATAAGATTACTCCATATTTAAGTAATATATATTTCAGACTCACACTTCATACGGGGCAATATCCAGGGTACAGGCCTCCTCACTAATTTAAAGAGAGAGGATTTTTAGAGCATAGACCCAACACGCTGTTCCATTGCGGATTAGCAGGCATAGTAAACATGGGCACTCTCTATTCCTTCACTCTCATAGTCTGATGCGAAAGCAATTCGACACGAATGGAGAGAGATCAGCTGCAGGACCATCGGCCTGAGGATTAAGCACTGAGCCAAATTTCTCATTCGGTCATCCCAGGACCTCATATCTGTAACCAAACAAGCAGACCAATACATCATCGAGGGAGACAGGAAAAAAGGAAGCTATAAGCGAATTGAAGGCGAGTGTACTCAAACGCGTTTGTCGCGTGGTTATCCACTATTAACCGTCCCGTCATGCTACTAGTAGATAAGTAATAAATTACACGAATTATACTCCAGCGAGTACGTGCTCTCGTGATATATCGCGGTGCGGCGACCAGGGCCGCGGTGTCAGCAAACAAAATTATACACTCGCCGATATTCGCTCGACAACACTAGCGTATGCATTTGCAGTCGTAAATTCAAATGCCAAGATATACCTTCATAGTCTTGTGTTTCATACAATAAATTTTAGTATATGCTTGCGTACTCAAACGAGCTCAAATTAACCGCATGCTTATGACGATCATCATGCAGAGAAAGGTGGCCTTTTTTCGGACATCTTCAAACCATTGAGTAACCCAGGTTGAGTACTAGAATGCTTCGGAAAGCTCTTGCACTGAATTGACCGAGAGGAGTTACCCGCTTGTCATCAATGAGGGGCAGCTATCTACTCAATGCATCATACTGTAGCAGATTGTGCAGCCTCAGCGTCACCTCCTGGTGGCGTTGATCGGCGGCGAACTCTCATTGTGGAGCATTGTTGGCATGATGCTCTCCAGTGAGAGATGGTGGGTGGATGCGGCCTTCTTTTGCGAAGCTCATGAGAAAGAGACGGAAAATGCAATCGTCTGTCGGACTCATCCGGACATAATGCGAAAGCTGAACACCGGGTTTTTTTTGCCATGGGAATGCTTTTACGCACTTACCCTGACCTGTATGGGTCAGGAGTGTGGGACTCAGCGAGAGAGGAGACTTCAGTATACCCACTAAAACCCAGCGGAACCCTCTTCGGATTTTAGTAGGGATTGCGAGATCTCATATCCCCGAGTCCCACATTCCTGACTGGTAATCGGTCGGGACTAGTGCGTAAATTGCATCTCCAAAAAAAATAAAAATAAGATTGAGTACTAGAAGGCAAGATGTCCGGAAAAGAAGTAGACCGAGGCGGCAATAAATGAACCGGTCATAACTATGCACAATTAAAGAACTATACATAGAAGAATTTTCCAATGACTTAGCGTCAAACTTCATTCATGAAGAAGGCATTCGATGATGCTAAGTGTATACTAACCGGTGGATGAGGGTTTGTTTACGCAGAAGGAGGGCTCATATCTCTATGATACCCTTGGTAGTGACAACTTTTTTATGTGTTGCAAGGGTTTACTTGCTATTTGGGCGAGAGTGGTCTTCTTCTGCGAGACCGTAGTCTTACTAAACGAGGCCCGAGAATGAGAGAAGTAGAACACGGTAGATGCTTTTTCCCACCATCAAAGGAGATTAAGTATCCCGTATACTAAATCCACCGAGACACCAGGTAGGAATGCGTCAGCTGATCCTCTGGTATTGCGAGGTAGGCTTTAGTAAGTGTTGCGAGCTTTCCTTCCTCGCATAATCCCACATGTTTCTACGTTTAACAGCGAAAAAAGGAGGGTTTACTTGCTTTACTAGAGGCCCTGGGTTCGAAAGAGCATTTCACAGTTTTGCAGGATCAGGAACAGGAGAGTCCGGGGTTGAGCTGTCAGCAATAAGAAAATATTGTATAAAAACTACCTATTAATTTTTCTGGGTGTGCTAAGACTAAAGATAGATTTAATTTTAATTTCCAACGTAAATCAAACAATGTGAGAGAGTTCTGATGTCAACTAAATTTCATAAGCATGTAATAAACCGTTCTCTAAAGTCCCACATTTAAACGTACCCGGACGTCCACAAGGCCCGATTCTGCGCCGCCTGGCTCCAGCGGCTCCAATCGAGGACCTTCGGCTTTCAACGTTTATCGGTCCGTCGGACTATGTGCCCTGCCCATTGCCACTTGAGGTTCTCGATTCGTAAAGCTATATCGGTGACATTGGTTCTGCTACGGATCTCCTCATTTCTGATTTGATCGCGTAGAGAAACTCCGAGCATAGCCCTCTCCATCTCACGCTGAGTGACTCTGAGCTTTCAAATGAGGCCCATAGTCAGCGACCACGTTTCGAAGTAGGTCATCGCTGGCAACACCCATTGTGCGAAGAGCTTTATCTTCAGTCACTGAGGGTGGTATATATTTTAAATATACCCCCTATTATATTGTTAAATAAAGCTAATCGAAAAAGCGTACTAAAATAAGCGTGAGGGCGAATAAAAAGCTCTAGTTTTAGTTAAATAAATAAAAGTTTATATTGATTGATATTATGATCGTAAAAAAGGATACCCAAATGAGTTTTCTGTGGGTTGTTCGTTGTGCAGTTTTCGATTATCAGTCGTTCTCAAACATGATCATCGGTTGTACATTGGAAGCAGTATATAACTATTCTAAAGGTGCTTTAAAAGCTTTTTGAATTTGAATATATATACGACAGTAATTACGGATAATCGCTGACAATAAGTCAGTATGTGTGGTGTATTTTTTAATTTATTTTTGATTGTTATTCGGTAAATGATAGCTCCGTAGATGGCTAGAGGAATTACAGCCGCAATTGGCCATATATTAAATCCCGAGAGCTCTGTACGTTTGTACCGATGACAATCGGTATCTGTCTGTGTCCCATGTCGCCTCTTTGTCATTTATATGGCTTGTATCTTGTAAGTTATGTAATATCTTATTGCTGACATGGACTCGGGGCTTTTGATCGACGGCTCCTTGAAAAAAAAGTGGAACGCGTATTTATTTGTACTCGTTACGAGTATTTTTACAGGACAATGCATCCAAGATAATGTAGGTGCGTGTTGATTTTAATTGTCTTCATAAATAACTGTGTAACGGGAGCTTTTAAAGGTGCAAGGTTCGATAAAAAGGGATTTAATACATATCCAGGGTAAGCAGATTCGGTGGAGAATATGATGGATTTATTAAAATTCACTTAAATGATCAGGCTGCCAATTATTTTGCGAGACTATCATCTCGCTTAAGAAGGGACGACAAAGGGAGAGGACGAATGCCGCTGAGACACTCCGACCCAGACAAAGGGGAGTAGGAAACAGGAGGCGGAGGTTCATGCAACTCCTCCCCCTGTAGAATATCTGTGAGCCGACTACAACCGAGGGGTCAGAGAGAAATGCCTCAACGAGCCTCTGGCTCCCCACTCATGGTTGACGACGGTCCCGCTGAGTTTTAGTGGGTATTGCGAGTTCTTCCCCCTCGCGGAGTCCCACACTCCCGACCCCACAGTCGGGGTGCGTAAATGCATTTCCCAGGGTAAAAAAAAGGCTGCCAATTAACACGCCACTGCTGAGAACATCTTTTAAATCTCTATCGATCTGACTGTTTGCTCTGGCCATTATGAAACGGTTGGATTGATTTAAACAGGAATAGCTAGTTTATATAATCTATATGTCGGAGAATAAGAGAGAAGGAGAAGCATAAAGCACTTATGGCATCCATAATTTCCCTACTCAGGGTGTTCGTTGGGTAATGTTGGTGCAATCAAACATTATTTACTAATTAGCTCAGATTATAATGTTCAATCGCTGTAACCACATTAACTCGTTAATAATAATAGCTAGAAACGCGACAGTTTCAATAGTCGACCGCACCGGCGGGCCGTCGCCCGAGAACTACCGAGAGACGCGCGCCGGACTGCTACTTATTAACTCCGTCCCACGCCGATAGACAGATGGCACCAGCGTTCCACGGACTTGCACTGCGACATATATATGACGGAGAATAAGAGAGAACGGAGAAGCATAAAGCACAGGGGCGTAGGGTTCTCTACCGACATCGTTATTAATTTCTTATACTGTGGACATTCGTGGGTAATGTTGGTGCAATCAAACACTTTATTAATTAACTCGAATTATAATGTTCAATCACTTAATGTTCCCGATATCAATTTACTCAAACTCACTATCAATAATAGCTAGGAGCGCGACAGTTCCAACAGTAGACTGCTCCGGTCGAGCGCCACTCAACAACTGCCGAGGGACTCCCGCCGGACTGCCACCATTGACTCTGTCTCACGGCGATAGATGGCGCTAGCGTTCCACAGACATCTGCTCACCGACATATATATAAAAGAGTTATCCAGGTATCTATTGACTCATCACGATATCTCTGGAACCATTAGGCGTAGAGACTTGAAATTTAGTAGGATTATTCCTTTTGCTTTTTGAGTTCAGCTAAGAACGGATTTTATGACATTGATTGAAATTTGGTACAGTGATCATCTAGAGCCTGAAAAAGGATTATAAGCTCCTTTCAGTAATACACAGCAAATAACTCATTGATGTATTTATACGTATGTTTTTTATTTGTAAAGAAATTTGCCTAAATTAATGAAAATGCTACCCATTCAAACCAATGAAATAAAGATTCAACGCAGACGAAGTCGCAGATTCAGCTTGTATTATATAAATTCGCTTTGTAACCATATGAAAGAACGCTGTAAAATATCGTTTTATATCTGGTCTAAAATTACAATAAGTGTAAAAATTAAGAAAAATAAAAGAAAAACTGACGATATTTCGCATTTTTGTGGTGTTTTAAAGGTATTTGTGTATAAATGGCCCCTAAAATTAATAGGAATAAAATAAAAACTTTTCTAATTAAGCTTAAATTAATTTTCAGGCGAATATTATATGGTATTAAAGATTATATTAATGTTTTTAAAATGGTTAATAAAACTAACATATTTAAGTTAAAACAACTTTCCATTAATCGAGTTACAAGATAAAAATGGATATTGCGAGTTATTATTAAGGGATATATATTATTACAGGTTTTTTTGATAATAAAAGAGTTATAACCTAACTGCCTCATTGGTCTAGTGGTTAGATTGTTCGACTACAGACATGAGGTCCTGGGTTAAATCAATATTGAGTTTTCTATTAAGATTTTCTCAATGTTTGCCCGAAGTTGGGAAGCTGGCGATGTAATCCAACCCTGTGCCTCGGAGAGCACGTTAAGCCGTCGGTCCTGCGCCTGATCTCTCTCCGGTCGTGTCGGATTCCCGTCACATCGGACTATGAGACTGAAGGAATAGAGAGTACTGTTGTGTACAATCCTGCCAATTCGCAGTGGGGCAGCGTGGTTGGTCTATGCTCTAAAACCCTCGCTCCTCGGAGTGAGTAGGCCTGTGCCCAGCATTGGGACGTTATATCTAAGGAATTAGGCAGCGATTTCGATAAAAGCTCCCAAGCGGCTTGACTTTTCTGACACGTCCAATAACTATATTATTTTTCAACCAATTTACATAAAACCTTGATAAATTATTAACTTAAGAATCAATCTATCTATTGGTGAAAACTAAACGAAAATCTGTTTAGTACTTTTTGAGTTTATCAGGAACAAACAAATATTGAATTGAAAAGAGCTTTGAGCTTCATTAATGCGACGTCATTGCATTTATGCCTGAATCGTTCAGATTATCTGACGTTCTTTAGACAATATGTAATTTTATTATCAAATTACAATTATAATTTTAAATTACAAAGGCATACCTTAATGGAAGGAGGCAACCGGCTAAAGTTACCAGAGGTCTTTCATTACACGAATATTCAGATCGGTGGTTGTAATTACGTTGTCATTTCTTGGATTTATTGATACCTTTTAAAGCTGTGTCGGTTACGCTTTTGCATCCGTCACAGGATGAGTAAAGTATAAATTCGATTAAAATGCTCGTCAAATTTAAAAACACAACAATACAGCCTTATTTTTGGTTGGAAAGTGCATTTATCCATAAACAACGACACGTCGGGAGTGGCCCTCTTCTGTGAGACGATCATCTTACTGAAGGAGGCCCACGAACGAGAGAGGGAGATTGCAATGGATGCTCCCTCATACCTCATACAGAGGCTGCCTTGTAGGCGGGCTACAAGGCAGCCTCTGTAAGCGTAAGTCCGTCCATCGTCGAGAATCCTCAGTCGGATTCGTCCGGTACACCAGGGATGAATGCGAAAGTTGAACCCCTGGTGCTTTGTTCATGGATGAAGAGGGTTCCACTAGGTTTTAGTGAGTATTGTGAGTTCTGTTTGTTTGCCGAGTCCCACACACAGTCGCGGCCAGTGCATAAAAGCATTTCCTAGCGAAAAATAAAGGGTCAGGAGTCTAAAACCAACTGTAACCAACTTTTTAATGAGATTCAAGAGGAAGCATATACTACTGGTGGCCTTTCTCGTTCTTTTAGCGAGACTTAGTTCTCGACAAAGACAACTCTCTAGAGAGCATCGTGTCTTTAATGCTTTTCAGGAAGAGATATCCGTCCATAATCATCTCCAAGAGATGAAGCTGAGGCTGCAAAATCTGCCACTGTGCATTGGGCTGAGTCGATAGCTAATTTACGCTAATGGAGACTGTTTCGGACCCTTAGACATCTTTACGAAGCAACCATTCCCTATATATAACCTGAACTTGTCTTTAGAAAAGTATCTCTTGCTTCCTTAGAGTCAATAGTCAATGTGAGAACAGATTGCCTCTATATACGCTGCTGAGAATCTGAGGTTTCTTCTAGTTTTGGGTCATAGTTGATCAGAAAAGGAAGGCTTACCGCTTCTAGTTTGACTATGCGTGCTGCCGGGGATCTGAGGTCCTCTGTTTCAGTTATGGATCAGATTGGAGAAGAAAGAAAGGAAGGCTCTTGTTCTGGTGGTTGTGGCTCATGGCTCATGGCCGCCTGACTTCGACGAAATCCAGAGGATCCTCTGATCATTTTGTCATACAGCAGGTCATGAGCTCTCGCAGTATGCCGATGAATAGTTGCAATGACCCTTTGAAGATTACCTGCTAGGAGAGTATCCGTTGTCCAGGATACCGTACGATACCCTCATTTGTAAATATCCGTAAAGTTTATTAATTTGTACTCCTAAAACGGTAAATTCAATGGTGTAAAATATCATTTTACTGAAATACTTCAGGTAACTAACGTAACTAAGTTGACCTCTGTTAACCACACGGGCCCATTTTTTTTAAGTAATTCAAATGGATATAATGAGTTTCCCTCAAGAGGTAGATGTATGCCGTCTTTGAATTTTTTGTAGGTCTATAAAAGCGGAATAAACGTACCTTACATTGTTTTGTTATACATTAGAAAAAAGGCAGCGTTTTCGATGAAATCTCTTAGTCACATGGTTTTTTTCCAATGCTTTTGATAGTTATCGTTATATTTCAAACAATTAATACAAAATCTATACAAATTATATACATAAACCTTCCTCAAGAATCCCTCTATCTATTTATGGAAAACGCATGAATATCTGCTTAGTAGTTTTTGATTTATTGCGAATAAGCAGACACACACAGAAATAAAGTCGCAGAGCCCAGCTAGTGATATATTTGCTATTCCCCACTAATTGCTTGTTGGCTTCTGTTACAGTTGTTATAAAATCGTATTACATCTCATACGTAAGAATTTCATGGTCGATTTTAACAGCTTTATGAATATGGCTGTTCGGATCGCGTTTATTGGCCATATCGAATCGAAGATGCGGTAAATTACATAACCGATCACTTACAAACACTTTGTATTTTATAGCTGCTATGGTATTTTTTTTTACTTTTAACCTCTATAGAGAGATAACGTTCTTTAGAAAACTTTCTGGAGACAAATATGACATATAATAACGAGCGTTACAATCTCTACTGATATGATAAAGAAAAATATATTTCTAACGCTTTATCATATATACCATTGAACCGATTTTTAGATAGATACTGGGTACGAATTTCCCCATGTCCCCAAGCAATAAGAAAATCTTTAATGACTAAACTACTCAATCAATTATTCTGGAATTTGTTACAGAGGTAGACTAGGCTTAAGAGAAAGAAGTAGGCTATCTTTTATTGCAATATAGAGGGATACTGGGTACGAATTTCCCCATGTCCCTAAGGAATAGGATCCACGTAACTAACAAATCTTTCTGTGAAGCTTTGATGTCTAAACTACTCAATCAATTATTCTGGAATTTGTTACAGAGGTAGACTAGGCTTAAGAGAAATAAGTAGGCTATCTTTTATTGCAATATAGAGGGATACTGGGTACGAATTTCCCCATGTCCCCAAGGGATAGAAACCACGTGACTATCATATCTTTCTGTTAAGTTTTAATGTCTAAACTACTCAATCAATTATTCTGGAATTTGTTACAGAGGTAGACTAGGCTTAAGAGAAATAAGTAGGTTATCTTTTATTGCAATATAGAGAGATACTGGGTACGAATTTCCCCATGTCCCCAAGGAATAGGATCCACGTAACTGACAAATCTTTCTGTGAAGCTTTGATGTCTAAACTACTCAATCAATTATTCTGGAATTTATTACAGGAATTTATAACCTGTATTATGAATTATGAAATAATAAATATAATAATAATAATAATAATCATGAGTGTAAAGGTAGAACAATAATAATATCCTTTATTTCAGGCTAATAACCCACATTTCATATTTTTTTTAAATTTAATAAAATTAAAGATTAAAATTATACTTAAAATGAAATCAAAAAATAGTAATCAAATTTAAACACGTTTATTTTATTATTTCGTGTCAGACGCCGGGTAGACTAATATCTGTTTCGGGACGTACTTGCATCAGATTGCTGGCCAAGAGGAATCGCCTGTTTGCCATGAGTGTGGTGCTCCCGTGGACACGGCACACCATACCGTGCCGGAATGCCCAGCGTGGGGCCCTCAGCGACATCTTCTGGTGTCACTGATTGGAGTTGACCTCTCGCTGGCTTGCATGGTAAGTGCGATGGTTGACAGCGAAGCAGGGTGGAAAGCCGTAGCCTCCTTTTGCGAGACTGTGATCTCGCTAAAGGAGGCTCGTGAAAGGGAGCAGGAGTTGTCTCCTGACGCCCCTGCAATCCGTCGCAGAAGGCTTGTGGGTAGAAGGCGCGGCTATGCGCGCCTCCTCCCACTGACTTGAAACTCGATTCGGCTTCATCTGGGACATCATATTGGATTGCGCAAGCGAGCCGCTGGTGTCCCACTTTAGATGACGAGGGCCCGCTTGGTTTTAGTGGGTATTCTACTAGACAGTGAGTCCCACACTACCGACTAGTCGGAGTGCTTGTTTTAAAGGAGTAGACCAGTATCTCATGAAGGAATTTCTAAATTCTTCTCTTATAAGGGATAATATTCCATTTCTACTATGACGAAGCCGTTCCCAGTGAGTTGCAGATCGCGATCTGAGTATGGCGAAGAAGTCAGGGATTCCCGCAGTTGCGAACATCGTTTTAGCACTGCAGAATCGTGGTAGTTTCATTAGAAGCCAAAAAGCCTTGTTGTACTGGATTCTCAACGTGCTGTGTTTTTTTTTTTGCCCTGGGAAATGCCTTTACGCACCCCGATGAAAGCTTAATTCCATCGGGAGTGTGGGACTCGCTGATAACAGAATAACCACTAAAACCCAGCGGATCCCTCCTCATCCATGGAGTGAGATCACTAGAGGTTCCCTAACTGCATTCCACTCTAGTGACCAGGATGGTACCGACTATGAAGATCTACCACTCAATAGAGTGAGGCATGAAGTGCATAAGTGCGACTTCTGCCACCAAGCCTCCTCCGACGGCGAGGGAAAGCTCCAGCCTCTTGCTCCCTT
>JACTOM010000935.1:4075658-4145354 GCA_015832385.1 Elymnias hypermnestra | reverse complement strand
GGTATTCTACTTTGGGGTAATGCTGCTGATATAGATGCAATATTTGTGCTGCAGAAAAGGGCCGTTCGTGCGATTTACAATATGGGTCCAAGAGAGTCGCTAAGAAACAAATTCAAGGCAGTTAACATAATGACAGTTCACTGCGTATACATATTAGAAAACTTGTTGTACGTACACAAAAACATTGACTCTTTTAATAAAAAGAGTGAATGTATATCATATAACTTACGAAACAAAAACAAACTTGTTGTAAATTCTAGTAGGCTGCATAAAATTGACAACTTATTTTAGGGTAACTGTATTCGTTTCTATAATAAACTCCCACAAGACGTTTTAGAAATGTCAATTAATAAATTCAAAGTCTTTGTTAAAAGAAAGTTGATAGAAAAATCGTATTATAAGTTGCAGGAGTACTTAGACGATAGAAACGCGTGGGAGTGAACGAACTGCTCTAATTTGAATTGAAATATATTAAACTAATATGATATTGTAATGATGATGATAACAAAAAAACAAAACACCCGACTGAGTTTGTTGTGGGCTCTTCTCGGATCAGGGCGCGAAGGAACCCTCGTAACTTTAGATTTTAAGTCGTTCTAGAGAATCATCATCAGACGTACATTAGAGTTAAAGTATGGAAAAGAATAAAAGATACATAATATACATACATATAAATAGGTTTAGTACTATCATGTCTTATAACGCGACTTGCGATAGGTGTTCGGTCACATTGTATTATATTTACGGGATTGGCTTGTCTTATAAAGGGATTGATTGATTTTTTTAAATTACAAACGAGTGCAGGTAAAGCCGTGTGTCAAGTGTAGTGGTACAATAAGTGCCGGCGTATTTTGATCGGCGTGCTTCGCGCAACAAGTAGCCGAGGCGCGGGGGGCGGGCGGGTGCGTGCGCGCGCGCCGGGCACGCGCCCCACCGCCCGCGCCGCGCTACTTAGACACGGGGGTGCGCGCCGCCTGCGCCAATCCACCGGCGACCTCCGCACCTCGCACACGCGCCCACTGTCGATACGCCCGCTCCATATCGACACCGCGATGCCCATGGCGGCGATACACGCGTACCAAAACCTACCCGTCAACCAGAAACTGACGCAGCTCCAGACCCGACGGCTGGCCCCGGCGCCCGTCGACAAGTGCAAAAAGAAAACCTACCTCCACCAACCTTACCCGACGCAACCCGCCTCCGTCGCCAGGAGAAACGCCAGGGAAAGGAACCGTGTGAAACAAGTTAATAACGGATTCGCTGCCCTCCGTCAGCACATACCCTCGGCTGTCACGGCCGCTTTAGCCGGCGGCAGAGGGTCCTCGAGGAAATTGAGCAAAGTGGACACTTTAAGACTCGCAGTTGAATATATTAAGAGTTTAAAACGGTTGTTGGAGGAGAGTGAGGAAGGATGTTCGGACACCCAACTCGGTTTGGGATTGAACCCCCAAACGCCGCCTTCCTCGGAAGAATCCCATTCACCAGCCCCGTCACTCATATCGGAAGGTTCTGCAGGACCTAACTGCCAGGACGCGTACGATTCCTACGATCCGATGAGTCCTGAAGATGAAGAGTTACTCGACGTCATTTCCTGGTGGCAACAGCAATGATTTAAGGTTAGTTATAGTTTATTTAACAAGGTTACAAGAAAAATTGATAAGGCGATAATAAAATATTGTGAATGAATCCTTGAGTGTGTTTGCACAAGCGCCGGAGCTTTGATATTTTCAAACGCTTATCATTTTGTTTACATTATTGTCGCGACAACTCCGTATTGACATTTACAGTTAAAGAACTATAATAAATTTATGGACGAGAAATATAAAAAGCTCAGGTAGACATTAAAAAGTGTGCTAAGCTTTTTGTGCTATTCGTTAGTCACGGCTACCTATGTCAGGTCTATGGCTTTATGTTTAACAATTTCAAAAGAGCTTTAGGACCCTCGCTGGCTTACGAGCCAAAAGGTAAACATATATGCCATTATAGTTGCGCATTGAACCGTCTTTGGGTAGGCTTTATTCATTGTCAAATCTTGGCACAAAAGATTGTCTTTCAACAATGGCGAATCTTGAAATATGTCGTTTCATAAAAAGTTTTATAGTTTTTTTGGCTAGATCTCCTATTTATCAGTGAGACCTTTAATAAACGCATTCGAGCCCGCATCTTATATCGCTAGACGTTCAACAATTACTTCTAACAATCCTGCGGTTCATCCCGCATGTAGTGAGAAAATTGCACATAAAAATTGGTGTATTCTAATAACAGCAGCTCCTGAACGCTCTGATTTGTTGCAAGTGGAAACAGGTTTCGCAAGTTGTTTATTTATCTTAAATCAATACAAAGCATCCGGTCAACGAGAGCTGTCGACACATATTTCACCATATGGTCAATCTTTAAATCACAAATTCGGTAGCGCCGTTGAAATGGCCAAAAAAATGAGTAGCTTTACTAATTTATCACGCCGGAAGACGAAATCTCAAGAGGAAATAGAAGGGCGCTGAGGGAAACACACGTGTTACAATATTTGCCAAGCACTATACAAACATGTGGTGATACCAGTTGGCATTTAATGGGAATTTTATCAACAAACGACAAGTTTTAGGTATTTCATTCAACGAAATGTGTAACGTTGGTTTATATTTTTTACAGGTACTGTGATTTACGGTCATCAAAGTGCCTTTGAGCGGCTCGATTGTGGAAAAAAAGGAAGCATTCGCTTCAAGAAGGACTTGAACGTCGGTGCGCGAGGGACCTTAAGGGACCCCTTAATTAAGCGCAATCAGTATATACCTAATGAGAGAGGATAATGGTGGACTATAACGATCCCATCGATTGACTGAGAAACAGAACTCTTGCATTTCATACAAGAAATAGCAGTAACAAAGACTGAAATGTTTATTGTTCCATTAAAGCATTTAGTTATGTAATAGAAGACTTGATACACGCTGTGCCTTAGAAAAGCCTTGTCTTAGCTTCCAATATTTAGTTTTATAGTTATGTTTTAATAGTCTATCTAGTCATTATGTTTAAAGATAGTTTATAGAGATTTATCATCTGAAAAGCTAAGATCAGGATGATTATTGCGTTTTTTTCCGAGACAAAGACTTATTGTACATAAATATGTTAGCACCATAAGAGAGATTCCTAATAATTTAAGTTTTGCATAATATTGTTTATTAATAATGATATTTGATTAAAAAAATTCCTCAGCAAGAAACCTGTTTGGTTGATCTTGTAAATAAATAAAGAGTTAAAACAATATCTCCTCTTTTATTTGTTTTTTTCCTGCATTATACATATTATTACATTTCCAAAGAGCAGCTTAAAAGCTTTCGAGGGTTTCTTTGCACCATCATACAAGAAGACCCTACGAGACACTTAGTTGAGAAATACTTGCTATTAGAATTTGTTTCTTTTATACATGCTTACATTTGCAATGGAAATCCAGATTATTAAGAGTTTTAAAAGCATTTGTTGAGTTTATTATTTATTTGCAATATTTCTATCATCAAATGTTTCAATTGTAATACATATATACTTTAAATAATCATTTTTGTCATTATATTAAACTATCATGTTCTTTTATGGTTTGGGGATTACAAAACTCGTAAACAAGCTCATGTTTTCCTCTTTTAAAAGCCCCTAAAAGTTTTTAAAGAGATGTTTAGTCATCAGAGTATCAAGTAATTAGGATACATTTCAAATAGATTCAGACTTAACCCAGGACACTATTATAGTGTATTTTAGTGATGATATAGTGGTAAAGGTTTGTATAAAGATCCATATAAGTAGCACCCTATTAAGTATCTACTGCTGGATGCAGGATTCTTTCGCAGTGGAGCAGAGTGGTGGTTTTTTGGTCTAAAGACCCTGTCTCCTGGTCCCGTGCCCAACAGCCGGACGTTGAAGAGCTATTGCTTAAATGTTTTTAGTAGAATTTATGGCATATATATTACGGTCATCAATAATCAATCTCATTTCATTAAATCAAATCAAAATATCTTTATTCAAGTAGGCATTCACACTCTAATTCTAATGTACGTCTGATGATGATACTCCAGACGACTTAAAATCTAAAGTTACGAGGGTTCCTTCGCGCCCTGATCCGAGAAAAGCCCACAACAAACTCATTCGGGTATTTTGTTTTCTTGTTATCATCATCATTACAATATCATATTAGTTTAATATATTTCAATCCAAATTAGAGCAGTTCGTTCACTCCCACGCGTTTCTATCGTCTAAGTATGCCTGCACGTTTTTATAATACGATTTTTCTATCAACTTTCTTTTAACAAAGACTGAATTTATTAATTGACATCTCTAAAACGTCTTGTGGGAGTTTATTATAGAAACGTATACAGTTACCCTTAAATGAGTTGGTTATTTTATGCAGCCTACTAGAATTTACAACAAGTTTATTTTGGTTTCGTAAGTTATATGATATACAATCACTCTTTTTACTAAAAGAGTCAATGTTTTTGTGTACGTACAACAAGTTTTCTAATATGTATACGCAGTGAACTGTCGTTATGTTAACTGTCATTAATTAGCTTTACTTACGTTTCCTTCTATTTATAATTGTCTTAATAGTATAAGCTTGTGTTCTCTGATATTTGGCTTAATTTCCGGTTAAAATGCCCTTTACATCTATATTAAATAGTGAATCTAATTGAAAAGTAAAACTTTTCTCGCTATAATTATGTCTAAAATCCCGTTAACATAATTACATGTGAATAATTACTGTGTAATTTAAGGTAAAGTATAAAGATCAATGAGTAATAAGGGCATGAGGCTGATTAGGTTTTGAATTAACTCGCTTCGGTTGAAAGTTATACCTTCAACCGGGAGTTTCGTACTAGCTGCAGAACAGAATACCCGTTAAATATCAGCCATAGCCTCCAGATACAGAACTGGAACATTAGAGGTATGATTGGGATATTTTGCTCTTGGACATCAACTATCAGAACCAGTGAAAGGGAGAGATGATGCACAAAATCACGTCTTCTGACCCTCGATCTTCTATTCGGACAAAGGGTGCCTTTACGGCAGCTTCTTTCTCCCTCTCCAACTCCTTCTGTGAGAAGACGCTCTTACAAAAGCAAGTGACCACCCTCTAACCCCTCCTTCCCTTCGGGGTAGGCAGAGACCATGTCCTTCTATTTGCCATGATACTTGATTATCATTTTCGCTTTTTTCATTCTCATTAAACCTTTCAAACAAGTTCGTCGGTTTAGAGTGCTCTTGACCTGGCTGTTATTTAAAATGTCCTGGATTTGGTCCAGGAACGTTCGCCTTGGTCTTCCTTATTCACTTTTGACTCATAAATCCTTTTTGTCTTTATTCATTCATTCTCTCAACTTACCCAAACCATCTAAGCATATCTTTCTCAATTAAAGTGACTACATCTTCTTTTATAACATCGTTCTCTTTTCTTAGCTTGACTTAAATCCAAAATTAACACTGATTCAAACACCGGCATACAAACACTCGTTCCTGTTGCTAAATTAAAATAACAAAAGGTGCTTTACCTACACGTGCCTCAGCTCGGGTTACATTTTGCAAAAAGCAACATCTAATAACACACGCGAAATACCCGAATAGGGCTCCTAAAGACCTCGGTGTGCCATTTAATTTGTAAAAAGACAATGTAAGGCGATCACGTCGCATTCCCGCCCAACGAATTCACTATATTCTGATAATGAAAGGGAAGCTCGGGCCCTTATGGGTGGATATTTCCGACGGTATTAATTGTTTGAACATGTTTCTGTTCGTCAAACGGGATAGACTAGATGCAAAGGAAATGCGCACACCTGTAGATGTTCGCGCATTTTTGTTGATAGCACATTATCTTGTTATACCATTGTGGAATTGCAAAAAAGATGTACATATAAAAGGGTAGGGTAAGTAGGCTATTAACGACCCAATACTAGAAACAGACCTCCTGTCTTGTTGTTGCTTTATTGCAAGTTTGCAGGCTACACACATATCCATAATTGATCCCGTAATATGCTGGTTTCCTCACGAAGCTTACCTGACAATAAATTATTAGAGTAAAGGTTTAAAAATGCCATGATACGTGCTTTTTTCAAATCGCTCAGTATGCGTTTTGGTGAAGGAAAACATTACCAACGAAGCCCACATATACTGGGAGTAATTAATAAAAGTAAACATTTTGATTGTTTTTTTTGTAATTTTGATGAGTACATCACCCAATTTACCAAATTAAATCATCAAGTTTTTAATCATATTACTATTAAATCATGATGTTTAAAAATATATCATAAGTACAAAAGATAGTGCACTAATAAATAAATTGATTGGACATTATCTTAGACAATTAGGATTTTATACTTAACTCTTTATATTGAGGAGAAGGGAGGATAGCTATGTATGCAAGAGGGCCCTAAATATGATGGTAAGGGGCAGGGCGGGGATGAACTGTGTATAATAGGTGTGGATGTAGAAATGACAGCTGATAGAGTGAAGTAGCGAAAAGAAACATGCTGTGCCGACCTCAGCTAAGGGGATGAAGGCAAGGAAAAGATGAATGATGATAATGACGCAGAGGACATTGAAATATTGGGTAATTTGAATTAAAAGCAAATGAGAAGCTCAATGCAGAACATCGGGATGTTTTCGAAGAAGCAGATGATGCAATCTATGCTGATCTGTACTTAAGTAGGTTGCCTGACTGGTTTTGCATCCAGCTGTTTCATTATCAGACCATCGGCTTAAGGAATCAGCCTCTGTAGTTTTTACCCTAAATTTTTCCAATAAGAAAGAGTTCCTCTAAGTTGTCTTTTAATCTTCGAGCGGTATGTCCAGGGCAACTGTAGCATACGCTTCAAATACAGCGTGGAAAGCCTTTGAGTAATATCCAGCTCTTTTAAACAGGAGATGTTCTGTGTCCAATTCAGCAGCATCATTACGTTTCAAAAGCATCTACCTATCAATTGCTTTGAGTGTCCAGGCATCTATGCCTTATAGAAAAACGAAAAGACTAGGGGTTTGATAAAGACTACTCTAAAATTAAACCCTACAGACAAAGTCAAATGTAAAATCTAGCTTTTAAATGGTAATTGTGAAGCATTGCTCAAAGTTGCATCCGTTTGAAGCAGCTTTTTATACATTCTTGAATAACTGGTCAATTTATATGAACAATTGGCAGAAGGTGATTATTTGACGTGTAGGCAGGATACCTGTAATTTTAATAAGACGTAGCTTAATCACTCCAGATACCTTAATGTCTTGTTTCTGTTAAAAAAGTACGTGTTAAAAGCGGTCTTGTATTACAGATGAATTATTAATAAAAATGTAAGTTTTGCAAAAAATAATTTATGTCTCGACCTTTAAATGGACGCAAAAACAAAAAAAGCAATATGTCGTTTTTGTTTTTTGCGTATGCCTATCGAAGATTTTTGTTTTTTGCGCATTGTTCATATTTTAATAAAATATATATCGATGTCATCGTTGCCGTTGTTTAATCATTGTTTTAAAATGATATTACACTCGAAGAGTTATTAGTGATAAAAAATATTAAATGTGGTTCCGTACAATTTTTCTTTTGAAAATATCTTCAACATTTATTCAATTAATAATCAATTATTCAATAACTGCCTCATTGGTCTAGTGGTTAGCATGTTCGACTACAGACATGAGGTCCTGGGTTCGAGTCCCGGGTCGGGCCAATTCAAAAAAAATCAATATTGAGTTTTCTATTAAGATTTTCTCAATATTTGCCCGAAGTTGGGAAGTTGGCGGTGTGATCCACCCCCGTGCCTCGGAGAGCACGTTAAGCCGTCGGTCCTGCGCCTGATCTCTCTCCGGTCGTGTCGGATTCCCGTCACACCGGACTATGAGAGTGAAGGAATAGAGAGTGCACTTGTGTACTATGCCTGCCAATCCGCAGTGGAGCAGCGTGGTGGGTCTACGCATAATAAACCTCCCTCATATGAGGGAGGAGGCCTGTGCCCAGCAGTGGGACGTTAATGAGCTGCTACTTACTTACTTAATCAATATAATTTTTTGGCTTATAATGCGCCGTTCAGCGCCTTCAGGTCCCAACGTACATCAGTCCTTTGGACTATGTGCTCACTGCCACTTCAGCTTCCCGATTCGTAGGACTATATCGTAACGTTGGTTTATCTCCAGATCCCCACATTTCTGATTTGATGTAGAGAAACTCGGACCCAAATGTTTAAGGGCCAGCCTCGTGCCAGTCTACCTTTTTTTTGTTGCTGGGAAATGCAATTTACGCTAGTGCGTAAATAAATAACTAACCCTGACCGATGACCAGTCAGGAGTGTGGGACTCGGTGATGAAAGGTCTCGCAATACCTACTAAAACCCAGCGGATCCCTCGCCATCCATTAGTGAGGCACCAGGTGTTCAGCTTGCGCATGCTGCCCTGGTGTCCCGGATGAGTCCGACGGAGGATTCACGGGGGCGGGAGGAGATACGCAAATATGCGCCGCCTTATATTCCGCCTCTTTCGGTGATGAGGGGGTGCATCCACTGCATTCTCCCTCTCTCTCTAGTGGGCTTCCTTCAGCCCACCACTGCCGCCCACCCTCTCTCGCTTGAAAGCATCGCGCCTACAAGGCTTTCCAACGAGAGGTCGACGCCGATTAACGCCACCAGGAGGTGATGCTGAGGTGCCCAGGCCGCAAATCTGCCTAAGTGTGATGGTGCCAGTCTACCTGCCTAAATGGCAACGTCTCCTGCAGATGGTCGACCTTGCTGTTATTGATGCAGGTCTGACGACCGGCAAATGACGGTATATCATTTTCCAGATGATCTGACCCTTAAATTGTCCACTCAACTCGTGCAATCAGAAATATATCTTTCTTTTGAAGTCATAATGTGCATTATGTATTTCGCATCTCGGTAACTGTCGTAACAAAATATGTCTAGACATAACACCAGACAATATAAACAACAAAAAATAAATCAGTTACTAAGAGACCGTTACTAACGGTGCGTGTGTTGGCTCGAAGGTCGTTAAAATTTTTTAAAGTGATATATTTTATAAACTGTAAGTGTTTGTTAGTGTATTTGATTATATAACTGATGTAAATAAAAATGAAAACCCTTGAGGAATGTTTTAATTCTAATGATATGAGCCTATAAATACAAGACGGACTTTTTACACTATGTCAAAATTTAATGCTACAGGAGAGTCTTAAGTTAATAAACAAAAGATAACATTGTACAGTTTAACTATTAGCACATATAAAAATCATTACATTCGGTAGTCTTTCATGAGCATTTAAGTCCCAAGAGCTATTTTAGCGTCATTCGACCCGCAGGGCATTCGACTGTATTTAACTCGATTTATATCGGTCAGATTATTCATTATTCTTTACTTGGAAAGAAACATTAAAAATGTTTTATTGGACAAGTGAAGGGCTGAATGCTATTGATCATAACGGGCAGCAGCGCTATCGGTCCGATGTGGTCTGCACTACGATCAGCAACCTGTCTGCCAAAAGTCCAAATTACTGGCATAACCAAATATGGACTGGGGGAGTTATTTAAATAAAAAGGTCAGCGGTTCTCATGACTTCAATAATTTAATATTTCATTCTGTAAGTAGCAGCCCATTAACGTCCCACTGCTGGGCACAGGCCTCCTCACTCATATGAGAGAGGGGACTGCCTCATTGGTCTAGTAGTTAGCATGTTCGATTACAGACATGAAGTCCTGGGTTCGAGTCCCGGGTCGGGCCAATTCGAAATCGATATTGAGCTTTCTATTAAGATTTTCTCAATATTTGCCCGAAGTCGGGAAGTTGGCGGTGTGATCCACCCCCGTGCCTCGGAGAGCACGTTAAGCCGTCGGTCCTGCGCCCGATCTCTCTCCGGTCGTGTCGGATTACCGTCACATCGGACTATGAGAGTGAAGGAATAGAGAGTGCACTTGTGTACTATGCCTGCCAATCCGCAGTGGATCTATGCTCTAAAAACCCTCTCTCATTTCCCTCTATAAAGCAGGCTTATTTTCAATTTGGTCTGCTATGTAATAAATGACAGTAAGGAATTTCTAATAGGGCAATAATTTGACAGGTGACGATAAATTAATGCAATTAAAACACTATGGAGTCAAGATCAAACAATATTTTATTAAAACCAACAGGGATTCTACTTTACAATGTTATCTGAGCAAAATCCAACTCTCTGCCGAGGGGTGGGCCCGTAGAAGGGCCCTGCTGCGTCGGGGGAAAACGTTGCTCTACAGGCGCCTCCTGCGAGGCTCGGACCTAGGCTTAGAGCAACGTCAGCAGCAGCTGAAAAGGACAATCGGACAGGTGCTTAATCTTGACGGCCATGGGTCCGCGACTGAGAGCCGCGGCCGGGGTGCGTCAGATAGCGGGGACCTCGTCTTCGCCGGCGAAATCGCTGTGTGTGTGTGATAGTGTACGGGGCGTTGTCAATGGTAGTCTGGTCGTCTGGGTCGTCAAGGACGTGTTTGGGCCGCCTCTTCCTAGGCGGGATGTTTAGCCTAATCCCATAAGAGGCGGCATTTCTAATGAGAGGGTTGGGGTGACTGACGGCTCTCTTGAAGTAGTCTACGGAGAGCGTTTTGAAATGATTATTGACCGTTGCGAGGTCGAGATCTCTGTGGAGATCGACGTTGCGCATGAACCAGCGGGCGCCCGTGGCTATGCGCATGAATTTGTTCTGCAGCGTCTGGAGTCGAACCAGCCGGCGTGCAGGAACGTGAGCGAACACTACGTTCGCATAAGAGAATTTGGGGCAGATGAAAGTTTTGTAGAGTGTCACCTTGTGGCGCAGTGACAATTTACTCTTCTTGCAGATCATCATGGGATAGAGGCGACTTAGCACAAACGCTGCCCTGCCACGCATCTAGGGTGACTCCTAGGTATTTGGCTTTCCGTTGCCAAGGGATCGGAAAATTAAAAAGTTTAATTGTTGCCAGATCTCGGCGATCTGGCCTTTTAGCTGAAGAGTATGGCTGTGCTTTTCTCAGCATTAACCTCAATTCTCCATTTGCGGAACCAATCGCCTAGACTATTGACCGAGGAGGTGTATAGTGCGGTGTCGTCCGCGAACTGAGCTAGATGAACGTGCGCCTTGCTCTCGAGTCACACCTTTATTAATGGTCTCCCCACCTCAACAATGATGACGTCACAAAGAGCATCAAAACACTTTTTAACACGATAGTTAATCAATGACGTTACAAAATTAATTCCAATCATTATCAATTATAAAACTAGGTCCTAAAGTTATTATTAGGCGTAGTAAGCATTTTTTTCAGCTAAGTTTTATTTTAACAAAGATAATTAATAAATCTGCTCTTAAATTTTGACTATAATTAGCTAATATAGCAATATAGCAATTTCCATTATAAAATAATTATTTTACGTGTTGATTTGGCGAGTGGTCCTGCGCGCGCGCAGCGTCCGGACGGCGCTCGGCTGCGGTCGTGCGTCGGCGGCACGTGGCGAGCGCGCGGCCGCCATCGCGCCAGCTGCCGCGCTCAGAAACCATTTCCAGAGCAAAAAATGCATATTAATTAACCTCAGAGCGTGCCTTTGCTCCACGTCAAACCTATATTACGACAATTAGATAAGGATTCGTTTTCGATTGCGGTTAAACACTTACATTTCAACAGTTTCAGTTTTATTAAATTCCTTTGTACTGTACTGAATCTGAAGACCTTTTTAAGCTTTTGGAGTGGAACGGACTGGGCATCAACATCAATGGCGAGTACATCTACGGTTTGCCGATGCAATGCTCGATGACCTTAGCAGAGTTTCGAAGACGAAAGTTATGTCGAATGTTCCGCTCCACCCAATCATCGTTGAGAACTTACTCATGTAGGTCCAATTTCGAGAAGGAAGTCAACCACTGAATCCAACTCGATTGGGCAGCGTTCGGGAAACTACGCCAGATATTTTCGTCCGATATCCCTCAGTGCCTGAAGACGAAGCTCTTCGAACAGTGCATGTTGACAATGATGACCTATGGCTGCGAAACGTGGTCGCTGACTATGGGCCTCATTCGAAAGCTCAGAGTCACTCAGCGTGCGATGGAGAGGGCTATGCTCGGAGTTTCTCTACGTGATCAAATCAGAAATGAGGAGATCCGTAGCAGTACCAAAGTCACCGACATAGCCCTACGAATCGCGAACCTAAAGTGGCAATGGGCGGGGCACATAGTCCGACGGACCGATGGACGTTGGGGCCCGAAGGTGTTGGATTGGCGATCCCGCACCAGGAGACCCCCCACAAGGTGGACTGATGACATAAAGAGGGTGCCGGTAGCCGCTGCAAGACCGGGCCTTGTGGACGTCATTACATGAGACCTATGTCCAGCAATGGACGTCCATCGGTTGAAGCGACGACGACGTTACTGAATCTCTATCATATTAAAATCTCACTATTCATATATACGCTTCACAAGTAGATAGTATCGGAGTCTTCATTTCAGGCCAAATTTGGTAAACAATATTTAATAACTTGTATGATTTCACCGTAACAAGGAATAGGTTTTCTTTTTTTTTACTTAGCTTTTATTTTTACATATTTTTATTAATATCTACCCCTTTTTCCGTCTTTATATAAAATTGCTATTGTATTTTAGTCTCAGCTTTATCTTCCTCTCCCCGTCTGTCTTTCAAATCTATTATATTATTTTTATTGAAATAGAAAGGTTTTATCTGACATATATATATCTGGTAATCTCAATTCGTAACCAAATTTATAAACAAAAGCTTAAAAATTTAGAACACAATACCAACTTGGTCGTTTAAGTGCGTCCTTGAGTGAGTTCATGTGCACCAGTGAGCCTGTGACCCAATTCGGTGCACATGCACGAGCTATTTTTGAATGTCCTATAAGTTCAAGTACCAGTATGCTAAGATCATAAACGGCTTTAGCAGGAAAGTATGAATTCTTTGACTTAGTCCATATTCTTAGCTGATCACCCGCGTAAATTCTGAGCACATTGAGATCTGGGGAAATACTAAGTGACTTCCAATTCAATTGCGATTAGCTTTGAAGTGTCTGTTGTTCACCCACTTTTAAGTTTACAAATCTTTACCAGGTCAAACAAATATGTGAGATTACCGCAATCAGTTTCAAATTTCCGAAACTGATGACTGGATAGGAGATTAAAAATTAAAGATATGTCTAATTTCATTTACAAGTAGTCAATATTTTTTATCATTTAGATTTTTAAGGGTTTCTTTATTATCAGTAATTGAATTAGAATATTTATTATATAATAAAACTGCCTCATTGGTCTAGTGGTTAGCATGTTCGACTACAGACATGAGGTCCTGGGTTCGAGTCCCGGGTCGGGCCAATTCAAAAACCAATATTGAGTTTTCTATTAAGATTTTCTCAATATTTGCCCGAAGTTGGGAAGTTGGCGGTGTGATCCACCCCCGTGCCTCGGAGAGCACGTTAAGCCGTCGGTCCTGCGCCTGATCTCTCTCCGGTCGTGTCGGATTCCCGTCACATCGGACTATGAGAGTGAAGGAATAGAGAGTGCACTTGTGTACTATGCCTGCCAATCCGCAGTGGAGCAGCGTGGTGGGTCTATGCTCTAAAAACCCTCGCTTCTTGGAGTGAGGAGGCCTGTGCCCAGCAGTGGGACGTTATTGGGCTGCTACTTACTTACTTACTTTATTTATTATATCTGACGATACAAAACTGGTGTACTTTGAAACTAGGTCCTAAACTATTAACTGTCTATAAAAAGCTACAATTAAAGATTCAATAGTACCGACAAAGTTTCATCGTACAAACACTTAATACACGTTGTCCCATATATTGTCGATCAATTAATCAGTGGCGGCTGCATCATAAATAGTCAGTTAGTAATAAACTTCATTAATGGCCTTTAATGAATTGGGGATTGGTAACAGGTAGCGGTTTTTCGAAATATTTTAAATAGCACCACCGAAATTCTTGACAAAGCTTCAAACAATAATGTCAACCATATCACGATTATCAAAATCGTCCGTTCCTTAGACCCTCGTTTATTTTATTATACAAATAGTAATGTTCTCATTTAGATCCTTAACTTTTATACTAAATTGAAATTGTTATTTTCATTCTAGTTATTTTGGTACAGTAGTAAATATATCAATATCACACAGATGTAATAATCTATACACATATGCGAATTACCAGAAATACGTCTCCCATGATGTTTCTAAAACTATAGGTCCAATTTACTTAAAATTTGATAAAGTTACTCCTGTTGCGAAGTAGACAGTCAATAAGAACGGGTTTTCACATGATTTCAGGGGATCTGTGGGTAGAAAAGTAAAATTACTTACTGTGAGATCTCCAAACCTATTTACTCGATTAATTTGATATTGAATTCCTTTCCTTTTGAGGGGATTCGCCATATGCTGATGAGTTAAGAAGGGTCAGGATTCTAGCTAACAGAGCCTTGACCCAAAGGTGGAAGGAGGATCTCAGGTCTCCAGAAGCGGACAGGGCCATAGTAGGGACGATCTGCCCTCATCTGGACAAATGGCTGGACAGAGAGCACGGATCGCTCGCCTACAAGTTGATACAGGTGCTTACCAGTCATGGTTTCTTCGGCGAATACCTATACCAAAATGTTGTCACGAGCGTGGTGCCTCCTTAGATACAGCCCACCACACGGTGACAGATTGTTGCATCTGGGGACCTCAGCGACTCATTATGATGTCGTTAATCGACACAGACCTCTCACTGGCAATTATTATAGGTGCAATACTCATTAATGAGCATTAGCCTAGAAAAAGGGGAGTAGGAAACAGAAGGCGGAGGTTCATGCAACTCCTATCCCAGTAGAATATCTGTGAGCCAGCTCAACGATTCTCTGGCCCCCCACTCACTTTTGATTACGGTCCCGCTGGGTTATTGTGAGTATTGCGAATTCTTCCCCCTCGTGGAGTTCTGCACTCCCGATTCCACAGTCGGGGTGCGTAACTGAATTTCCCAGCGACAAAAAAAAAATAGAAATTCCTTTCGTAACGTCGAATATTACTTAAAACGAATTCCCAAATACTTCCACTGGATCGAGAACTATAGACGATGGATTTTTTTCTATTTGCTAGGAGTCTTCCAACTTAATGGCATAGGATTTTTTTATAGCCTTGGTAGGCAAACGAGCTTGCGGGTTCCCTGATGTTATGTGATTACCGCCGCCCATGGTCACCTGCAGCATCATAGGAACCAACGATGCTTTGTCGTCCTAATGGAAAGGAGTTTATTTGCACGGATAGGATTCTAAGTTACATAATCATCAAGTGTACGCCGGCGATATTTCACTGTTAAAAAGAACTGCAAAAGCCTACTTGGATAAACCATTAATTTATTAAGAAAGTAATCCAATTTATGCCATAAATGTGGATTGAAATCGGAATCATTATGCATGGCGAAACCCATTGGTATGAGTATATAATTTCTGGGCATTAATTAATAGTTTTTACTAAGATATAATAAAGTAATCAAGTAATACTTGCGTCATCCGCTAATGAGCTACAGGAGATGCTAAATATTATGAATGAAGCTTTGAAAGGAAAAGGAATGAAAGTGAATGTAAACAAAACGAAAGTCATGCTTTTTGAACGAGATGAATCTATGATAAATGGGAATATTTTGATAGATGGGGAACAAGTAGAAGAGGTGAAAGGTGAGGTGAAATTTGCATACTTGGGATCTAAATTTACAAAAGATGGAATATGTGAATGTGATATTGAAAAGAGAGTGAATGCAGGGAATATAGTAAATGGTGCTCTGCATGCCTTTCTGAATAGCCAGATGATGTCTCAAAGGGCCAGACTGGCTGTGCATGCAGGAGTGTTAGTGCCAACACTTATTTATGGTAGTAAAAGTTGGGTATGGCAGAAGAAGCACAAAAGTAAAATAAATGCGGTAGAGATGAGAGCGTTGAGAAGTATGACTGGATTAAAACTGAGTGACAGAGTAAGAAATAGTGTGATAAGAGAATGTTGTGGTATAAAAGAAGACGTAGTGACTAAAATCGAGAAAGATATGCTTAGATGGTTTGGGCATGTAGAGAGAATGAATGAAAGGAGACTGACAAAAAGGATTTATGAGTCAAGAGTGAATGCGAAAGTTGGAAGGGGAAGACCGAGGCGAACGTTCCTGGACCAAATCCAGGACATTTTAAATAACGGCCAGGTCAAGAGTACTCTAAACCGACGAACTTGTATGAAAGGTTTAATGAGATTGAAAGAAGCGAAGGAGATATGCAAGGATCGTGGCAAGTGGAAGGATGTTGTCTCTGCCTACCCCGAAGGAAATGAGGCGTGATGCTATGTATGTATGTATGTAATAAAGTAAATCAATAAGAAACTGAGTCATTTTTGGCATTTCATGTGGATCGCAGCCGGAAATACCATGCGATCGTATTAGACATGGCGAAATCCATTGATGTAGTTTTTCTCCCGACTCTTATAGACTGCAGTTGGTGTACAGTATCTCATTTAATGCCTTTATGACCTATTAGAGGGAAATACAAAGGGTTTGATTCAAAATTCCACTTAATGAATCCATTGTTTAAAGGATTCTTTCTATGTAATGGGTTTAAGAAGCTCGTGCTTGATGATATATATATTACATTGTCTACGTATTCGATTTCTTGCCCAGTATCGTTTCGTGTTATTATAATTAAATGATAAATTGTCATGAAGCTGAAAAATTCACAAAACTCAATCGCCTATTCATATATCTGACCGCAATATATTTTGAGTTGTCAGTGGAATGAACGTTGTCTGATATCAAGAGAGAAAAAGGATGTTTCAATTTGACACGTATTTTTCCATATGGATACGTCGATTGTTTTTATTGAATACATTAAAGATTGAATCAACGATCAAAACGTTTGCATTTCAATGGTACAGTAGAAGTCACTTACCCATATACGGCTAAAGCAATCTCAGGAAGCAAATGATTATATTATACCGAAATATTTTTCAATAATCGTCGCCGATTACTTTGGCAATTCGATAAGGTTTTACGTACGTTTATGTTGTTGGATTATTCGAGTGATATATCAAGATTGTACACGTTTTTGTAAGTGAAACGGACGATTTTTATGTAGTTTAATTCGCTTGTTGCGGGATTGAGCCTAATTATTTGAATAGCGCTTCTTTGAGTCGAGCCGATAAATCGTAAGACAAAAATCTATTGAGTCGTCAATGGTACACCGCCTGATAACAACGCGGGCCGTATGATTAGTGTCCTAGTTTAAAGGATTCTTATCATAAATGACGGAGGAACTGGAGCTCTTTATGCAGCTGTGATGATAGTTAAAGCGTTCCACCCTCTGCTAGCCAAGTGCCTGTCCAAAAGGAATGAAACAACTGAGCTAGACAACATAATAGACTGACCTGAATAGATCCACTAACTAAATTGGTGTCTGGTGAGATCCCCTGGCAATTAAGCTAATAGGCTTCAACGAAATTGAGAGGAACTCTGGAAAGATGCTCTCATACAGACTGAAGGTGATGACCAGACATGGTTTTTCTTTTAGAGCCTATTAATGTCCTATTATTATTTTTTTATTTATTTAATAGACACACCAACAGACCATTATGACAACATTAACAATATGAATATTAATATAAGTGTGACGAATGTGGAATAAATGAATAATTATGTAGTTTAATTCGCTTGTTGCGGGATTGAGCCTAATTATTTGAATAGCGCTTCTTTGAGTCGAGCCGATAAATCGTAAGACAAAAATCTATTGAGTCGTCAATGGTACACAGCCTAATAACAACGCGGGCCGTATGATTAGTGTCCTAGTTTAAAGGATTCTTATCATAAATGAGGGAGGAACTGGAGCTCTTTATGCAGCCGTGGTGACAGTGAAAGCGTTCCACCCTCAGCTAGCCAAATGCCTGTCCAAAAGGAATGAAACAACTGAGCTAGACAACATAATAGACTGACCTGAATAGATCCACTAACTAAATTGGTGTCTGGTGAGATCCCCTGGCAATTAAGCTAATAGGCTTCAACGAAATTGAGAGGAACTCTGGAAAGATGCTCTCATACAGACTGAAGGTGAAGACCAGACATGGTTTTTCTTTTAGAGCCTATTAATGTCCTATTATTATTGTTTTTCTTTATTTAATAGACACACCGACAGACCATTATGACAACATTAACAATATGAATATTAATATAAGTGTGAGGAATGTGGAATAAATGATTTTTTAAGGGATTTCTTGGGGGACATCTGGGGACGTTAATGTTGATTTGACCCAACAAGTCTGAACAATCTAGAGTGTTGTGAATAATTTTGTGAAGGGTCAATAAATCAGCGACTAGTCTACGCTTTTCTAGTGTCTTTAGTAGCTTATCTATTGCTGCGCACAAGCGTCAGGAATTTTAGATCATATCGCCACCAAGTACTCTAGCTACCTCTGAATTACTCCCGGGATATGTAGATCTATCACGGACTGGTGTGCCGTATTATTTGAGGCACTCATGGTAGACAGGCGATTCTTCCCCTCCTGAAATTTGGCAGGTAAGTCGCATCCCATTATTTTTCCACTGCTGGGCACATGCCCTCTCACTCATAAGAGAAAGGGTTGTTAGATCATAGACCCACCACGTTGCTCCACTGCGTGTTGGCAGGCATACTACCTTCTTGCTCATAGGCCGATGTGATGGGAATCCGCTTTCTCAAAAATATGATGTCCTAGGGACTAAACGTTTGGGTTCCCATTCAGAAAAGTTGCGGATTCAAATCCTGGACTGGCACCAACAAGTTTTTCTTTATAAATACAAAATTGATGCTTGATTTTTCTGTACAAGCCATCACTGTGCTTTTAAACGTCGTGAAGAAGCTCATTCCAGGGGTAGTTCTTAGGAATTTGTAGCCAATACGTAATGGATCAACTTGGAAAGTCCACTACTGACCTTTTTTATTGAAATGAATCATCGAAATTACTTTAAAGCTACTCCACGGGTTTACTGTTTAAAAATGCCAATGTACCGATTTTCGAAATCATTACCCACTGTCGTTTTAAGTGCAATCAATTTAATTAATAAGTTACAGTTTAATGATTTTAGAAGTAAATAACTGGCAGCCTATTAGCGTCCCACTGTTGGGCATAGGTCTCCTCACACATATTATAGAGGGATTTAAAACATAGATTAACTACGCTGGCCCAAGGATTGAAAACCTGACACATATCCCGTTTCCATAAAGTTCTAAGAAGTGCCTGGATCAAATCCTGACAAAAATTTGACGTCCTTGGTTATTTGTTTCATGGATTTAATTTTATTGTACTTTACACGTGATCCTGCTTATCCCAGGAGTAACTTTGGTTTATACTTTTTTCTAGTTGTACGTATCTCCGCCTCCTGTTTCCTGCACCCCTTCGTCGGGACTGGAGTGCTTCAGCGGCATTCACCCTCTCCCTTTGCCGTGGCTCCTAAAGTGAGTTGACAGTCTCGCAAAAGGAGGCAACCGCTCTCCAGGCCTGCTCACTGGTAAGTATTGCTCCTATAATACTTGGCAGTGAGAGGTCTGTGCCAATCAACGAAGTCAAAATGAGTCGCTAAGGTACCCAGGCGGGACATTCTGCCGACGGTTCACAGCCAACAGTTTGGTATAGGTATTTCCCGAAGCAACCATGACTGGTGTCAGCGTCTGGTGATTCCCCTCTGATTCTCGCGGCTGCTCTGCACTGCTAAGCAGCCGTGAGAACTTCCGCCCTGAGCTCCCATGTAGGCACATCCTTGCTGAAAGAGTGGAAACCAGATATGGCCGAACTCTACATTAGCCCAGACACATAATACTTTGACTCTGTCGGTAATGGAACCCCGGACCTATAAAAGCGTTGAAAATAATGTCAGGATTTGCCCAGGGAAGTTGCCTAAATCCTATGAAGCAGCGTGATAGATCTATACTCTAAAAACACTTTCCCCTAAATAACCTGTGCCCAACAACAAGACGTTAGGTTCCTACTTACCTTACCTTTTAATATTTTGTAGATTCCTTTAAACCTTAATAGGTATAAACGGATATATAAAATAGTATACAAAAAAATATGGCGGGTGACCTTCCTTGGGAGCTTGGGGCGGTAGTCCTCGCAGGTGCGTATCAATGTAAACAAGCCGTTAGGAATAGAGGAGAACCGCCTGATTACGAGGAGGTCCGGAGTGTCAGAGTACTAGCCGATAGAACTCTGATCATGAGATGGAGGGAATATCTTGAAGCCCATATATCAGTGGTAGCGACATTGGAGCCCTGGGCTGGACAATCGGCTATCGCTGAAACATGGAGCGCTGTCATTCAGACTGGTGCAGGTGGTCACCGGACACGGCTGTTACTTGTGACTCGTTACCGGGAAGTACTTACATCAGATTGCAGGCCGAGAGGAATCACCTTTTTGCCATGAGTGTGGTGCTCCCGTCGTCACGGTATACCATACCGTGGCAGAAGGGCCAGCTTCAGCGGCATCTTCTGGTGTCACTCATTGGAGTTGACCTCTTGCTAGCCTGCATAGTAAGAGCGATGGTCGCCAGCGAAGTAGGGTGGAGAGACGTAGCCTATTTTTTAACTTTTACCTCGTGAGAGAGAGCGGAAGTTGGCTTCTCATGCCCCTGCTATACACGCGGCTATGGGCGCCTCCTCCCAGTGACTTGAACCTCGTTTCTATTTCATCCAAGACACCATATTGGATTGCGCAAGCGAGCCGTTGGTGTCCCACTTTAGGATGACGAGGGTCCGCTGGGTGTTAGTTGGTATTCTGCTTGACAGTGAATCCCACACTCCCGACTAGTCGGGATGCGTTAAAGCATTGCCCAAAGATAAAATAAAAAATATAAATAAATATCAAAAGTACGTTAACCTCACCAGGTGGTAATGACTGTAAATATTGTACTTATCAATAAACGGAAGAAATTACGTGCCATCGGTGATAGTAATAACCATAGATCTACGAATTCGGAGACACGACTGGTTCACTAAGCAAACACGCTTTTAATCAATTTTCGGATGATATCCATTCTAATTATATTATATGGAACGAGCTTTTATTAATTACTCAATTATTTTTTTGTAACTATACAAATTGAATGTTATGTGACAGAAAGTTGGGATACTCCTAATCCAGATCTATTTTTAGATACCGTTATACTTTTCTGTTAATAATTATTAGATTTTAACAGTTAAGAAAACTAAAGATTGAAAAATGATTAATTGCGCTATTAATACATACAATCCCATAGGGGTAGGCAGAGACAACATCCTTCCACTTGCCACGATCCTTGCATATCTCCTTCGCTTCTTTCAATCTCATTAAACCTTTCATACAAGTTCGTCGGTTTAGAGTACTCTTGACCTGGCCGTTATTTAAAATGTCCTGGATTTGGTCCAGGAACGTTCGCCTTGGTCTTCCCCTTCCAACTTTCGCATTCACTCTTGACTCATAAATCCTTTTTGTCAGTCTCCTTTCATTCATTCTCTCTACATGCCCAAACCATCTAAGCATACCTTTCCCAATTTTAGTCACTACGTCTTCTTGTATACCACAACGTTCTCTTATCACACTATTTCTTACTCTGTCACTCAGTTTTAATCCACTCATGCTTCTCAACGCTCTCATCTCTACCGCATTTATTTTGCTTTTGTGATTCTTCTGCCATACCCAACTTTCACTACCATACATAAGCGTTGGCGCTATTAATCTGGGAGAGAATCAGAGCAACACGTAATAGTATTCTGGAAACGGTTTGTCACGATACAATTAACCTTAGCTTATTGGCTATTTCTTCATAAAAACAGAAATAAAAAGTAATTGTCGCGTATTTCTTCCCTTTTTTTTATTGCTGACAGATTAGGGCTTGACCGTGATCTCACCTCATGGTAAGTGATGATACAGTCTAAGATGGAAGCGCGATAATCTGTTAAGAGGCGATATACCCCTTACGGTTTCTACACAGCATCGTACCGGAACACAAATCTCTTGGCGGTAAGTTTTTGCTGGTAGGGTGGCAACTAGCCACGGCCGAAGCCTACCACCAGTCCAGACTCAGACAAATTAGAAAATACAATTTCCTAAATTCGTCCTACCGGGGATCGAACCCGGGACCTCCACTGCGCCAGCGAGGCCGTCGAAATTCTCTGCTTAAATGTTAATTAGAAGTAAGTATTTCAATTTTAGATTTAGTTTACTTTATATATTTTTTTTATTGTAAAATTTTACTGGGTGTACTGCCTTTGAATAAACTTATTATTATTAATTATGAGCAAAATAAAGTTTTAACAGAACGTATTAAAGCTTTGTGCGTTACTTTGTCATGTTCGTTAGTATGTTTAATTTTGTTCAATGAATGATATTCTGTAAAATGTAGATGACCTATTAACGTCCCACTGCTGGGCACAGGCCTCCTCACTCCAAGGAGCGAAGGTTTTTAGAGCATAGATCCACCACGCTGCTCCAGTGCGGATTGGCAGGCATAGTACACAACAACTGAACTCTCTATTCCTTCACTCTCATTGTCCGATGTGACGGAAATCCGACACGACCGGAGAGAGATCAGGCGCAGGACCGACGGCTTAACGTGCTCTCCGAGGCACGGGGGTGGATCACACCGCCAGCTTCCCAACTTCGGGCAAATATTGAGAAAATCTGAATAGAAAACTCAATATTCGTTTATGAATTGGCCCGACCTGGGCCTCAAACCCAGGACCTCATGTCTGTAGTAGAAGATGCTAACCACTACAGCAATAAGGGAGTTAATTAATATATTTAGTGATAATTGGCTGTGGAGTATTTTCTAAAAGGTCAATAACAGCACTAACAAAGAAGATGTAGTGACTAAAGTTGAGAAAGCTATGCTTAGATGGTTTGGGTATGTAGAGAGGAGTGAAAGGAGACTGACAAAAATAATTAATGAGTCAAGAGTGAATGGGATAGTTGGAAGGGTAAGACCAAGGCGAATGTTTCTGGAACAAATCTAGGACATTTTAAATCAAGGCCAGGTCAAGCGTACTCAAAACCAACGAACTTGTATGAAAGGTTTAATGAGAATGAAAGAAGCAAAGGAGATACGCAAGGATCGTGGCAAGTGGAAGGACGTGGGTACCCCGAAGGGAATGAGGCGTGATGCTATGCTTGTATGTACTAACAGCACTTCTAATTTATAACGTTGAATTTTGCAAACTTGTGTTATGAATAATCAAAGATTTTGCCAAAAATTAGGATTTCGGTTGATTAGGCGTTGCTAGTAATGACATACGGTTCTGAGACGTGGTCGCTGACTATGGGCCTCATGCGGAAACTCAGAGTCACTTAGCGTGCGATGGAGGGGGCTATGCTCTACGTGATAGAATCAGAAATAAAGAGATCCGTAGTAGAACCAGAGTCACCGACATAGTCCTACGAATCGCGAACCTGAAGTAGCAAAGGGCTGGGCGCATAGTCCGACGGACCTATGGACGTTGACGGCCGAAGGTGCTGGAAGAGCGACCCCGCTCAAGGTGGACCGATGATATAAAGAGGGTCGCCGGTAGCCGCTGTTCCTCGGGCACATCGGGCCTTGTGGACGTCATTAAGTGAGACCTAGGTCCAGCAATGGACGTCCATCGGTAGAATCGACGACGACGAGGCTGCTCTATCCTTACATATATCTGTGACAATAACAAATCCTCTATGGAACTGACCTCACATAATACCGCTCTAGATTACACCATATTGATGTCACTGACTGCATTATGTCATTCAATATCATAATGCCTGTCGAAATGATTGACAAGGCTTTTCATGCCTTTACTGTCAATTATTAAAATATCTTACGGCCTATCATCAACACTAACAAATACAACTCAATCATTTACCCAATTTATTTCAAATGCTTCACATCAGACAAATTTCTGTTTAAATCTGGGTTGTTTTAATAAAAGGAGTATGATAGTGTTAGATTGGAATTGAAGCGTTTCTTTGCCAGTCGTTTGAAGGTCTGGAGCTTGAGGGTATATTCTCTGTGGGTAAGATATAGTAAGTAAGTAGCAGCCTATCAACGTCCCACTACTGGGCACAGGCCTCCTCACTCCAAGGAGTGAGGGTTTTTAGAGCATAGACCCACCACGCTGCTCCACTGCGGATTGGCAGGCATAGTACACAACAAGTGCACTCTCTATTCCTTCACTCTCATAGTCCGATGTGACGGGAATCTGACACGACCGGAGAGAGATCAGGCGCAGGACCGACGGCTTAACGTGCTCTTCGAGGCACGGGGGTGGATCACACCGCCAATTTTACTTCCCAACTTCGGGCAAATATTGAGAAAATCATATTAGAAAACTCAATATTGATTTTTGAATTGGCCCGACGCAGGACTCGAACCCAGGACCTCATGTCTGTAGTCGAACATGCTAACCACTAGACCAACATTGTAATCCGGGTTAATTGACAAAGTGTTTGATTGCACCAAAGTTACCCACGAACGCACACAGAATAAGAAATTAAATAATGGATCCAATTAATGACGATGTCGGCGGAGAACCCTACGCCCCTGTGCTTTATGCTTCTCCTTTTCTCTCCTACTCTCCGACATATATATCTTATATTTGTCTTTAATATCCCGTGTCGTTAAGCGGGACGGGATCTCCCACTGTTTTTCCTATGGTCTGTAAATTTATTGCGATATTTTTTTCTCAAGTCCCTGTGTGGGCTTTTAATCTGTACATGTATATTAACCTTTGATCTTTGACCATTACCTACATGAGATCCCGTGGCTACCGTCAATGGCATTGAAGTAATTCACATGCATATTGGCTGCATAATGAACACCGGTGACATGGACCACCGGCCGCGTGAGTTTTTTGAGCCAACTTCATTAGAACGAATCGCTGAGTGACTTGAAAACTGGGATTACTAAATCGTTTACGGTTGAGAATAGATTAACCATCTCATTTTTTAATGTAACAGACGTTAAAGTTAATACTTTAACAGTTTTTGAATCGATAATAGCATGATACAGATTTTTATCGAGTTGAAGATTTATAAAAAGCTCACAAACTGAATTAAGAAACGAGTGTAGAAGTAGGAAGTGATAAAATACTTTAACACCTTATTGTCTGATTCACCAAATATACGCAAAAAATTTCATAAAAATAGGTAAAGCTGTTTGGGGAGTGATCGAAAACAAACATAAGATTTTTCTACATTAGATATTGAATTTATTAATATCATACATCCATACATACATAACATCACGCCTCATTCCCATAGGGGTAGGCAGAGACAACTTCCTTCCACTTGCCACGATCCTTGCATATCTCCTTCGCTTCTTTCATTCTCATTAAACCTTTCATACAAGTTCGTCGGTTTAGAGTACTCTTGACCTGGCCGTTATTTAAAATGTCCTGGATTTGGTCCAGGAACGTTCGCCTTGGTCTTCCCCTTCCAACTTTCGCATTCACTCTTGACTCATAAATCCTTTTTGTCAGTCTCCTTTCATTCATTCTCTCTACATGCCCAAACCATCTAAGCATACCTTTCTCAATTTTAGTCACTACGTCTTCTTTTATACCACAACGTTCTCTTATCACACTATTTCTTACTCTGTCACTCAGTTTTAATCCACTCATGCTTCTCAACGCTCTCATCTCTACCGCATTTATTTTACTTTTGTTTTTGCATTTATTTATTAATATCGAATTATGTAAAAAATAAAATTGTTTGCAAATAACAGCTCAACGTCCTAAAATGTAAACTTCAAATCCAATGTTCCAAAGAGTGGTTGTTCTTTGAGTTTTTGCAGATTTTTCTTCGCCTCTTTTATTTTCACGGGGGGGAAATGTTCTAAAGATACCCGGCCTCTTGTGGGAAAGGCCAGGTTATGTAGGATTATACCCACTAAAACCCCATCGGTGGCCCTCCTCGGCACATTTAAGGTGGCTCCAGGATGTCCGTAGGAACCTTCGTCTGGTGCCGCCTCTGTGCGATGACATACACATCCCGTAGTCTGACTGCAATGTAGCTTACCATGTAGGCCACGTAAGCTACATTCCTACCGGGGTTGTCTGCAACAGAACGTTGCAACAGAACCCTGCGTCTTCGTCTCCGTGATGGATCGGACCTCTCTCGCGCTCGCTCGGCGGTCTCCTTTTTAACCAAGACGGTTTCGCAAAAGCAGAGCACCGCCTTCCAAGCATCGGCATTCATCAACATGGCTGCAACTATAGTTAGTGGAGAGAGATCTTCGCCAATCTGGCTTGTCAAGACGCGCCGCTCGACATCCCATGGAGGGCACTGCACACACTATCCTACACAGATACTGACTGAAACATCCAAGTCCAGTCAAGACCTGTGTGTCTAAAGGTGACGTTCCCTGACGACCTCTCCATCCAGGCCTCGAAACACGGCAAGATCGCACCGACAACGCGTTGCCGTGCATTCCTCTCATCACTAAGGCGAAGTCGCCAATCGTTACCTCTACTTTCTAGTCAAACTACTTTCTGAACCGGTGATAAATTCGTTACCAACAGACGGACTACTGACAATATATCATCAAATAATGAAATCGTATATGTGCATGAGTTTTTGTTACAAAGTTCACACAAACAATTCTAGAAAAATTAAAGAAAAATATTAAGATTTTTGACGGTTGCTGTAACTAAAGTAATCAGTTATTATACCCCTACTTCCCTGGTGAGTATCGCGTCATACACGCTTCTGAATAATGACCTGCGATTAAACATTATTAGCCCCAGTGAGTATCGGTTCCGCTTAATTTGTAACACACTGGTCATTTAGTGTCCAAACCAAAATTTGCTAAATACCCTCATAAGGATGGGTACACAACGTATATAATACTTGTTGTTCACCGCGGCATCACCCGTGTGGAATATGAGGAAATCTGAATTGATTTATCCATATAAGCCTTTACAAGAGATGTCGTTCTCACAGAACAAAGAGATGAACACACGAACGTCTGTTTTTTTGCGGGGAAATGCTTTATACACTGCATGAAGTCTAAACTTACATCCAGGATTGTGGGATTCGCTTGTCGTACCAGGATACCCACTGAAACCCCCTTCAACCCGATGTTGGGGTCCAGATGTCCGCTGACACATTCAGTTCTGGCACCGCAGATGAATTCGACTTAAGGGTTTAGTTGAGGGAGAGCAGGCAAGTAAAATTGCGCCTCTTGCCCCCCCCCCCCTTCTTCGGCGAGAGGAAGTAGCGTCTGCCATAAGCAGCGTTTGCCTCTCCCACCTGATTCATAGTCAATCATGGCGCTCATAATGCCGGGAATGAGACTGTTGGGAACGGAAATGTCAAAATGTGACGCTGGAGTCCCCAGGACTGGCAATTTTCTCCGTGTGGACGGCCACCCCACATGTACGGGAAGTAGATGTCTCTTTACAGCCTACAATCTGGTGTAGATACTTGCCCAAGCAACAATATCCAGTTAGCACCTGCACCAAACTGAAGGTTAGCATATCATGCCCCCTGGTAAGCCAATGTTCCAAGAATGGATGCACACCTGCAGCTGGAGACCCAAAGTCCGCCAGTCCACCTTTCAACCAGGGTGCTGTCGGATAGGGCCCTGATTCTCGGGACCTCTTCAATATCAGGCCGTTCGCCTCTATTCCTTGCCCGAAACTGATAGACAGCCGCCTGAAGCTCCCAGTGGGGATCACCCGCAAATATAGAACATCTGTTGTTCAACTGCTTAAAATATGATTCACAAAGAACAATGAAATAAGTCGAATTAAGCATTATTATAATTAAGGATAAATAAGAGATATAGCAGAGACTAATGATCATAGAGATAATTTTGTAGCATATCAAATAAATTTAGATCCAAATATTGCATATTTTGATGATATATTTACAATATACTTGACATATGATAGAATAGCTAAAAAGGAAAAGCATCATTCAAACGATGTTAGACGTGCAGAGTCTCCAACCCCTGTTAAAAGGCAACTTGCAATTGAAATGATAAAAAAAAGAGTAAAAGATAGTACAAAAGCACTTATCCAACCTTTCGGAAGAAGTGTACTTAATAATCGCATATCATAAGAAACTTAATACTGGATCATAAAACGTACTCTACGATACTCATTATGGAGTATCAACGAAGGCTTCGTTGAAATGATCGATTGCAGAGCGAAATCACGGTACAAGGCTATCGCAACAGGAAGTGTTTTCCAGTAAACATGCAATTTCGTAAAACATTCAAGTCGTTTGATTCTTAAGCTCGGTACATAAAGGAGGATGATCTTACCAATAGTTTCACTCTAGTAGTTCTTAATTCGGTAAAAATGTAGAATGACTTAATACGACTAAAGATATCTCCTAAGAAATTGTTCTCACATTAATAAAGTCACTAATACATTATTATTAGTCAGTGATAAACTATCCACAATCAGAATTACATTTGTCAACCACTAACGAGTCTATAAAGCGTCCATTCAAATCTACACTGCTATATAAATCTTTAGGCTCTGTCTGTGCATTTCATTCAGTCAATTTTTATAATAAATACTCCTTCAATAACTTAAATTTTTTGTTTGTATCATGTTATAGCTAAAAAAAGGCTTGATCGATCTTGATGAAAATTACGATGCCTTAACAAAGTGATATTTCTAATGAATCGCTTATTCGTCGTCGTCATCGCTTCAACCGTTGGATGTTCACTGCTGGACATAGGTCTCACGAAATGACGTCCCGATGTTGCGCCTGGCTCCAGCGGCTATCAGCGACCCTCCTAATTTCATCGGTTCACCTTGTGGGGGGTCTTCGTACACTGCGTCATCCGATGCGGAGTCACCACTGCATCACCTTCGGGTCCCAACGTCTATCGGTTCGTCGGACTTTATGGCCCGCCCATTGCCACTTTGTGATCATAGGGTTTGTGATCATAGGGCTATGTCGGTGACTTTGGTTCTGCTACGATCTCCTCATTTCTGATTTGATCGCGTAGAGAAATTCCGAGCATAGCCCTCTCCATCGTGACTCTGAGCTTTCGAATGAGGCACATAATCAGCGACCACGTTTCCGTAGGTAAGCATATGCAACACGCACTGTTCGAAGACTTTAGTCTTCAGGCACTGAGGGATTTTGGACGAAAATGTCTTTCGGAATTTCCTGAACGCTGCCCAACCGAGTTGAATTTGGTGGTTGACCTCTTTCTCGAAATTGGACCTACCTAGCTGAACTTTGTGTCCAAGGTATGTATAGTCGTCGATTTCGAGTGCCGAGTTCTCAACGAAGACTGTGTGGAGCAGGACATGGATATTGGACCTAACTTTCGTCTTATTCATGTTCATTTTTAGGCCCACCTGTCGAGAAGCTGAAGTCATCGAGCATTGTATTAAGATCTTCCAAAGTCTCTACCACAATGGCCTCTATTTAACGACATATTTCAATTCATGACCTGGTTAATACGATTATATGGTTAGACATCATGCTCTAACCTCTACCTGGTAAGATATACAGTTATTATTCTGTTTTGCAACTTAATTGGTCAAAATGGCAAAAAACTGTTTTTCTGATGAAATCGTACCATGATTTCCAAATTAAGTAACATGTAACTTAAAGGGGATAAAGCATATTGAATTTTAGTTCATTTGCTTTAAATTAAAAAAAAAAACGATTGATAATTATTTGTAGAAGAAGTCACAGGCGCTTAGTACTCAAATATTTTTTTTCTTAAGTGTATATATCAAAATTTCTTTAGCCCCGAAGCTATTTGTTAACTCGCTTTAAAAGGTAGCTTCGCTTATTATTTATAAACGGCTGTGAACTTTAATTTATAACGAGTTGCTATTAAGCTACGCCGAGATAGAGGACAGGATTTACTAATTTGAGCTCATGCCGTGACCGTTTTAACTGTGAAAAAAGAAAACGTCTTGTACAGCTGAGGCTGGTATGAATAATTATTACTTGCACATTTTGTTTTAATTAAAGAAGCCTACAATATGATATATTAAAACTTTGCCAATTAACTTAGTTTTGCTGCATTTGGTGTTCGAAAATCAAGATAATACACTTTCACCTGTAAAAATGAGTGTTCCACAAGGATTAACACTAGGGCCTTTTTTGTTCTTAATATATATATAAACGAGTTCGCATGCCATTTAAAAGACAAATGTAATATAGTCCTATTTGCTGATGTTTAAAGTAGATAGAAATATAAAAAAATATGACGATGTTAATAGTTCGACAACAGCCATGAGGTCCTGGGTTCGAGTCCCGGGTCGAGCCAATTCAAATCAAATCAAAATATCTTCATTCAAGTAGGCATATTACAGCACTTTTGAATCGTTAAATTTTTTTTTTCTTTTCTTTTCTACACTCTAATTTTAATGTACCTTGTCGTTCCTTCGCGCCCTGATCCGAGAAGAACCCACAACAAACTCAGTCGTGTATTTTTTTTTACCATCATCATTACAATAATATATTAGTTTACTATATTTTAATTAAAATTAGAGCAATTTGTTCACTCCCAGGCGTTTCTATCGTCTAGGTAATCTTGCAACTTATAATACGATTTTTCTATCAACTTTCTTTTAACAAAGACTTTATTTATTAATTGACATCTCTAAACGTCTTGTGGGAGTTTATTATAGAAACGTATACAGTTACCCTTAAATGAGTTGTTAATCTTATGCAGCCTACTAGAATTTATAACAAGTTTGTTTTGGTTTCGTAAGTTATATGATGTACATTCACTCTTTTTATTAAAAGAGTCAATGTTTTTATGTACATACAACAAGTTTTCTAATATATATACGCAGTGAACTGTCATTATGTTAACTGCCTTGAATTTGTTTCTTAGCGACTCTCTTGGACCCATATTGTAAATCGCACGAACGGCCCTTTTCTGCAGCACAAATATTGCATCTATATCAGCAGCATTACCCCAAAGTAGAATACCGTATGACATAATGCTGTGAAAATAGCTGAAATATACCAGTCTGGCAGTATCAACACTTATATCATTAAACCTTTCATACAAGTTCCTCGATTTAGACTACTCTTGACCTGGCTTTTATTTCAAATGTCCTGGATTTGGTCCAGGAACATTCGCATTCACTCTTAACTCATAAATCCTTTTTGTCAGTCTCCTTTCATTCATTCTCTCTACGTGCCCAAACTATCTAAACATAACTTTCTCAATTGTAGTCACTACATATTCTTTTATACGACAACATTTACGTCATTTACTTCGTGTATATTATTAAATTTTTAGTTTATTCATCTTGTTTTCCACGTAATATCATAAATCACTTCTCGTCTACATTACGGTATAGATGATTTTATGCTAGCGACATTCAAATTACCCATTTCTAAGTGTCAGGTCATCGCCTTGAGATTTAATTCAAACCGCATCATTCCCCTCGACAATTTTCTGTCTCATTGCCTTCAGGAAGATAAGCCACGAGGCATCTTTATTCATCTGAAAAGTTCATTGTTAAAATTTAAATCACTTCCAAAATTATATTTTATCATTTCTATTTATATTGTAACGAGGCTTTGTCTAAGGCTTATTTGCTTTACCAGATATGATTTAATAAGAAGCAAAGATATACAAAGAGATATACGACCTGACTACAAAGGTCCTATGTTCGATACACGACGGGGCAAATTTGCATTTCCTAACTTCTTTGGGTCTGGATTAATGGGAAGCTTCGGTCTTAGCTAGTTGGGACCCTACCAGCTAAGTCATATCACCAAGCAAAGGGAATTGTGTTCCGGTATGATGCTGTATAGAAACTACGTGTAAATTGCCTTTTATCAAATAGATATCGTTTCCACCTTAGACTGTATCATCACTTACCAGCGCTAAGTTGTTAGCAATATAAAAATTCCGAGGCGAGATGTAAAGGTATTTCCAAGATTAATAACAATTGTTTTTACAGAGTATAAAATGAAATCTCTTTCGCTGTCTCTTAGCTTAGATCTTTTAAAGTAATCAACGGATTTTAATTTAGTTTCAGCAAAAGATAGAATGATTCAAGAGGAACTTTATATGTATAATTCAAACATATTATATTACAGAAACGTCGAAAAATTCAAAAATTTGTAATGTGAAGCTAAACCTTAAGAGATATATCAAATTATTGTGCTATGAAATCGTATATCATAAATAGATCTATAAAAATTCCGCGATGGCTTATATTTATCACTAAAGGATAACACACAGTAACCATTTCTATCTTTTACATTACTCAAAAAGATATGTTTTATTTACCAAGCTATTTTGTACAATACAGTTTTGTTATTTATACAATTACGCACATTACAGACGTTGTAAATTAATCAAGTTCAAAACGGTCCATAAGAGTATATCAATGAAATGGATATTTTAGAAGATGCCAGAGATTTAAAGAACGAAGGTAGAGCAAAGTTACATGACCATCAAATAGATGTAGCTGTACTTTAAGCCTCGCATTAAAATATACGTAGACACTGGTCAGCAATTTATACATAGCATCACGCCTCATTTCCATAGGGGTAGGCAGAGACTACGTCCTTCCACTTGCCACGACCTTTCGCTTCCTTCATTCTCATTTAAACCTTCATACACGTTCGTCGGTTTAAAGTACTCTTGACTTAATCTTCCACTTCCAACTTTTGCATTCACTCTTGACTAATAAATTCTTTCTGTCAGTCTCCTTTCATTAATTCTTTCTACGTGGCCAAACCATCTAAGCATATCTTTCTCAATTTTAGTCCCTACATCTTCTTTTATACCACAACGTTCTTTCATCACACCATTTCTTCCTCTGTCACTCAGTTTTAATCCATTCATAGATACTTCTCAACACTCTCATCTCTACCGCATTTATTTTACTTTTGTGCTTCTTCTGCTCTACCCAACTTTCACTACCACACATTAGTGTTGGCATCAACACTCCAGCATGCACAGCCAGACTGGCCCTTTGATACACCATCTGGCTTTTCGTAAAGGCTTGCAGAGCACCATGTACCATATTCCCTGCATTCACTCTCCTTTCAACATCACTTTCACACGTTCCATCTTTTGTTAATTTAGTTCAATAGTATTACAAATATTAATAATGCAATGAAAGATCTAAATGAAGATATCCATTGATAATAGTTATAATTGTTGTTAAAGCGACACCGAGGTAAGACATGAATTATTAACATCAGAGTTATCAGATACAGTAAATAATGGACACTCCTGATTTTAAGCAATTTAATTAATATAAATAAAAATGTAAGATTGTAGGCTTATTTTAGAGAATGATACGACAGAATAGACCCCAATGCAAGCACTAAAGCGTATAATTGCATAGTTCCGGTGTTGATTTGCCGCCAATAAACATCGATTGCAATACACTCGGACTCCACTGTTTACGACTTTGTAACACGCGACCAATGAAACAGTAGTGCTACAAACGGACATACTAAAATTAATTTGAATTGTTTAAAATTCATTAAATGTAATTTTAGATAGCCATAACTCGTGTCGGGAATGAAGTACGACTCGTTAAGTAAGTCAGTGATGATCGAGAAGGGAAAAATTATGATCGGAATTCTTGGCAATGATCAATTGTATTGGACTAGATGTTTATTGAAGTGCGAGGGTAGAAATGAAAGAATTATTTATTAATATTACATTGAGCTAGTCTTCATCTCTTTTCTACTTTATTAGTCCTTTTTTAAATTAGCAGTTCACATTCTCCCTATATATAAAGGTTGTGCAAATTTTCAATTTTGTCTAGAAGCTTATTGAAATGCGAGGGTAGAAATGAAAATTTGATTCATTTTTATTATATTGAGCTATTCTAATGCTTATTTCTTCCTGGAGAGTTTTTTTTGATTATTTCTACAGCTAGAGTAGATGCTAAATATTATGAATGAAACTTTGAAAGGGAAAGGAATGAAAGTGAATGTAAACAAAACGAAAGTTATGCTTTTTGAATGAATCTATGATGAATGGCAATATTTTGATAGATAGGGAACAAGTGGAGGAGGAGAAAGAATTTGTATACTTGGGATCTAAATTTACAAAGGATGGAATATGTGAAAGTGATATTGAAAGGAGAGTGAATGCAAGGAATATGGTACATGGTGCTCTGCACGCCTTTACGAATAGCCAGATGGTGTATCAAAGGGCCAGTATGGCTGTGCATGCTGGAGTGTTGATGCCAACACTAATGTGTGGTAGTGAAAGTTGGGTAGGGCAGAAGAAGCACAAATGTAAAATAAATGCGGTAGAGATGAGAGCGTTTAGAAGCATGAGTGGATTAAAACTGAGTGACAGAGTAAGAAATAGTGTGATAAGAGAACGTTGTGGTATAAAAAAAGACGTAGTGTCTAAAATTGAGAAAGGTATGCTTAGATGGTTTGGGCATGTAGAGAGAATGAATGAAAGGAGACTGACAAAAAGGATTTATGAGTCAAGAGTGAATGCGAAAGTTGGAAGGGGAAGACCAAGGCGAACGTGCCTGGACCAAATCCAGGACATTTTAAATAAGGGCCAGGTCAAGAGTACTCTAAACCGACGAACTTGTATGAAAGGTTTAATGAGAATGAAAGAAGCGAAGGAGATATGCAAGGATCGTGGCAAGTGGAAGGATGTTGTCTCTGCCTACCTCTATGGGAATGAGGCGTGATGCTGTATGCTGTATGTATCTATGTACATATATTTACAATTTAGACTAGAAGTTTATAGTAATGCGAGGGTAGAAATGAAAGCTTCTTTTATTAATATGATATTGTGTTATCTTGAACCTTATGTCCTTTTAAATAGAGTTTTTCTTTAATTCTTTCTATTCATTCATCATCTTCCTATAAATTTCGTTCGATTTTTCAATTGAGACTAAAAGTTTATTAAAATAGGGTAGAAATGAAAGTTTGCTTCAGTAGCTATTACATTTAGCTATTCTAAAGTATATTTATCTTGTACAAATTTTCAATTTGTAACAAAAGTTTATTTAATTGCGAAGGTAGAAATGATAGCTTTATTAATATTATATAAAAGTAGTATTACATGCGTTTCCTTTTAAGTAATTTCTTTAAACTGTTACTATAGTTTCACACAGTATATACAACTTCTGAAACTTCTCAATGTAAATGTATATAATATAATATATATATATATAATAAAAAAATTACACTGTACGTTTGTTATTTCAAATTAACAGCTTTTCACTATATCTGTATTTAAGCAAATTGAATTAACGTCAATTGGATAACGACTGGATAAATTATAGAGTATTTTATTATTAGATGTATAAGTAGAGTGTAAACTAATTTAACTTTTCCGGCTGGAGTATCAAAAATTACTCGTGATTCAAACGAAAACCAAAAAACCTCAGACAACTGAAACAGAGTCATCAAAACCTTACATGCACATCAATGAAGCAACTGAGTGACATGCGACCGTACAATTCGACAAAAACGAAAAGAGTGTCAGACATTTGTCTCACTCTTTCTTTGCAGAGGTCTGCATTTGTTGGAGTGAGAGAAAACATGTCACTAGCAATACGTACTAATAATAGGAATGTAGATGTCGCGTATGAACTATTTGGGCTTTTTTGTTATATATGTTGGAGAATATAAGAGAAGGAAAGCGTAAAGCCTAGAGGCGTAGGGTTCTCCGCCGACATCGTCATTAATGGCATCCATAATTTCTATTTCTACACTGTGGGCGTTGATGGGTAACGTTGGTGCAATCAAACACTTTATTAATTAACTCAGAGTATAATGCTCAATCACTTAATGTTCCCGATATCAATTTACACAAACTCATTAATAATAATAGCTAGAAACGCGACAGTTCCAAAGTCGACCGCACCGTCGGGCCGACACCCGAGAACTAGCGAGAGACGCGAGCCGGACTGCCATTTATGGACTCTGCCCCACGCCAATAGACAGATAGCACCAGCGTTCCACAGTATATTTTCAAAAATAAACAACGGATACATTTTCTTTATAACGCTTTTATGATTATAGAAATATAAAGACAGTAACTCTTCTTATACTCAATTTGATAAATGAAAACTCTTACAAGGAGAATTTCAAATCCCCCGCTTGGAACTGAAAGAGGGTTGAAATTTCTAGCTAATAATTAACATCACATTGAGTAAAGTAAAGCATTGTTGTTGTTTTTCTTGCCCTTATCCCACTAGGTGGGGTCGGCACAGCATGTTTCCTTTCGCCACTTCACTCTATCCGCTGTCATTTCTACATTCACACCCTTTATACACATATCCTCTTTCACACAATTCATCCACACTTTTTTTGGTCGCCCTCTCCCGGCCCTGCCGCTTACCATCATATTTAGAACCCTCTTACATACATGGCTATCCTCCCTTCTCATTACATGTCCATACCAGGCTAACCTTCCACTCCTTAACTTCTCGGTCACTGGTGCTACTTTCACACTTCCTCTAATATACTCATTCTTAATCTTATCCAATTTTGTCACTCCACACATCCATCTCAACATTCGCATCTCCGCTGCATGCAATTTCCTTTCATTCTCCCCTTTGGTGGCCCAGCACTCTGATCCATACAGGATGACAGGTCTTACGATCGTCTTATAAATCTTCCCCTTTAGTTTAAGGGGCATTCTGGCATCGCAAATTGTTCCCGAGACCTGCCTCCACTTCATCCAACCTGCATTTATCCTGCTAGTAACATCTCGGTCAATGTAATCTTTAATGAAAAACTTTATAAGCTTGATTTTACACTTAATACAAAATGGAATAGTAAAAAGAGAAATGTTAAAATAGGTCCGATGTATCCGACAGCTTAATTATTGAATGAGGCGTGTCCCGTGGTAATGGTTATAATTGTCGTTAAGGCAACACTGAGGTAAACCGTGGATAATTAACATCAGAGTGATCAGATACAGTAGCTAATGGAGAGTCTCGTGACGAATTGGACAATCAGAGTGCGCGTTGAACAAATCCTAACAAATTGATTGAGGGCGGAAATTGTTCCGATGGTAAAGCTTTTTATGTAATTCATTTATTAAAATTATCCGCTAAAAGCTATAATGATACTTTAAGAAGTCACTAATTCGATTTACGATACAAAAAATGATGTTAATTAAAATAAAGTATGAATAAAAGTGTAATCAATTTGAGATCAATAATTAAAACCGATAGAAAACCTTAAAAATACATTGAGGGATTTATGATTCAATTCCCTATACAATAAATATACTTAAAAGTTATAAGTAACAAGAAATATTTGCATAAATAACCTTTTTTTCTATAAAACGAATATATTTGGGGTAAACAAAGACCACGTCCATCCACTTGCCAAGATCCTTGCATATCTCCATCGCTTCTTTCATTCCCATTAAACCTTTCATACAAGTTCGTTGGTTTAGAGTACTCTTGACCTGGCCTTTATTTAAAATGTCCTGGATTTGATCCAAGAACGTTCACCTTGGTCTTGCATTTCCAACTTTTCCATTCACTCTACGTGCCCAAAACATCTAATGCTACCTTTTCAATTTTAGTCACTACATCTTCTTTTATACCACAACGCTCTATACTTTGTCACTCAGTTTCAATCCACTCATACTTCTCAACGCTTCCATCTCTACCGCATTTATGTGATTCTTCTTCCATAACCTAATTTCACTACCACACATTAGTGTTGGCATCAACCCTTTGAGACCCATCTGGCTATTCGTAAAGGCGCGCAGAGCACCATGTACCATATTCCCTGCATTCACTCTCCTTTCAATATCATTTTCACATGTTCCATCTTTGGTAAATTTAGATCCCAATCGTTCAATAGTATTACAAATATTAATAATGCAATGAAAGATCTGAATGAAGATATTAATAGTTATAATTGTTGTTAAAGCGACACCGAGGTAAGACATGAATTATTAACATCAGAGTGATCAGATACAGTCAGATACAGTACAGCTAACAGACAGTCTCGTGATGAATTTGACAAAGGGATTGCGCGTTGAACAATTCCTAACACATTGAGGGTGAGAATTATTTCGTTAATAGAGCTTTTTCTTTCCTTATTCATTAAAACCAGCCTTTACAGTACTTTATAGAAGTCTCAGGTTCAATATTCGATGTGAAAAATATATATGTCGGAGAATAAGAGAGTACGGAGCAGCATAAAGCACAGGGGCGTAGGGTTCTCCGCCGACATCGTCATTAATTGGATCCATTATTTAATTTCTTATTCTGTGGGCGTTCGTAGGTAATGTTGGTGCAATCAAACACTTTATTAATAAACTCGGATTATAATGTTCAATCACTTAATGTTCCCGATATCAATTTACACAAACTCATTAATAATAATAGCTAGGAACGCGACAGTTTCATTAGTCGACCACTCCGGCCGATTGCCACTCGAGAACTGCTGAGAGACGGGCCGGACTTTCTCTTGCACTCTGACAGTTATGAAAATAGTTCACTTTCTATTCGTTCTGAACTTATATAGAGTAAGACGTCCAAGAAACGTAACTGTTTCACAAATAATATATGTATTAATTTGATATTTTTATACATCAAATAGTAATGGTGTCATGTCAAGTTTCAGGTTCGATTCCTGTTACGATATTTACGTAAATTAAATCAAATGTAAGCAAAGTGTAACCATTTACATGTCAAAATTTTGGGCTCAATAATTTCAATAAATTATTTTGATTGATAGAGCTTTTTAAATTATTTTGTTATTAAAATGAAGGGTTGGAAATGTGTGTACGGAATTGTGTGTTAAGAGGTCTAAGGTTCGATTCCCTATTAGAAAAACTAAGATAATTATACACTAAAATATTTAATTCTGAAGTAATGAAAGATTTAAAAGGTATCAAGAAATATGTGAATCGTATAAAAAAAAAATAATGAATCTATATTTAATAAACTGGATTTTAATCCATTTTTCTGTCATTGATATATACCTCTGTTTTATAATATTCTTTATGTGTAATACAAAAATTTAGACCAATAAATAATATAGTACACATTCAAAGATAATCTGTGCCAAATTTCACATGTTTCAAAACAATTTAATAACATTTATCGATTCAAAAACTATGATTACACGTTTTATGTTCAAATATGTATCGTTGCATTCAAAACTAAGTCATAAGAATGGTGAAACGGAAGCTTTCTGGTGGTCCAAAGTACCTTGCGACGATGTAACGACGGTGACGAATTAGCCAACTACCGGCAACCGCCGTTAGTATAATCGTTTTATTAGGGTTCCGTAATCAAATAACGGAATCTGAATTAATAAACTACCTGTTTTATAGCTTGCATACCTCACATGTATACTAACACTAGCTGACTGGCGTAACTACGTCCGTGGACAATTAAACGTGGAACTTTTCTGTGGGACTAATAATAATTTGTTTATTATTACCTGTTTCTATTTCATTAAAGTATTATTTCGCATCTCATGTGTTTAACACATCAATTATAGAAGCAGAAATACTAGATTTTACTTTACTTACATTTTCTTTTACCTTAAGTTTATTGTCAATGACATAATCCCAATTAAAATTGTTCCTACTTCATTAATATATAGGTGTTTTCTGGCGCTTTAACTTTGTAGTCATCATTATGGTTCTAATTATTGATAAAATAAAGCAGGAAGAAAAAGAAGTATGCTATATATTGGCTTTAACTAAAACTAATTTATTTTCTGTATTCCTATTTCACTGAGGTATTATTATTCACACCTTAAGTATGTTGTCACCACAGTAAGATCACAATCATAAATAGGATAAGGTTAGAGGGAAGAAGAAGAGGTAGAAGAGATTAGAATTAACTATTATGTGTATATATTACGTGATTCTAATTAATTAGCGCATTTTCTCTCATTTAACTTTTTATTTTCAACATTGTCTGATCCCAATTAAGAATGGGATAAGATTAGAGAGAAGAAGAAGTGCTAGAAGGCGTTGGAATTGACTATAATGTGTATATATTACTTGATTCTATTCCACTAACATTTTTTATCGCAACTCAAGTATATTGTCGACTAAGCATGTGACATATCTAACGGCGTGGGACAGAGTCATAGATGAGCCGGCGCCGGCCGGAGTAGGCTGCAGATCCAGCAGAACAAGTGCCTACGTATCATAGGAGGAGCTCCGAGGTACCTCAGAAATTACGTCATCCACTGTGACACCAGGACGTGACACCGTGGAGGTGTTCGTCCGAAACTTGGCGAGGAGTATGTTCCGCCACGCGAACAACTCCCCACACCTCCACGGCATTGCCTGCCAGCACCCAAGAGCAGGAAAAACTGGGCGTCCCCTGCCTCGTGAGCTTCTGCTGTCACCGCCTCCTGATGTAGGCGATGATGACGGCGAAGACGACGCAATATCAGTGGCAATACCCGGACTTGACCATTGAATTAATTGACCTGGATGAACCCGCTAGCGTAGCCAGCGGGAACCAGCCCGTATTATTGCGGGCAAAACAAAATACCAGGCATCAAATTGATGTCTGAGGAAGATGCCCGGGTAAAGAGGCACTGCCTCGAGACCCGCAACCCTCAACTAAAGTTGAGAAAAACCCAGGAGTAGTGAGCCGGCGCGCGTCCCTTGACATTTCTCGAGTGACGATCGGCCGGAGTGGACGACTATTGAAACTGTCGCGTTCCTAGCTATCATTATTAATGAGTTCGTGTAAATTGATATCGGAACATCAAGTGATTGCACATTATAATCTGAGTTAATTAGTGTTTGATTATTGCACCAACACTACCCACGAACGCCCACAGTACAGGAAATTATGGATGCCATTAATGACGATGTCGGCGGATACTCCTATGTTTTATGCTCCCTTCTCTCTTATTCTCCGATATATATAAGAAAAATCATTAAAACTGTGTGATTATGTATAAGCATGATGCCATTGAAGCTGTTGAAGTGAGCCATTGGGGCTGTGAAATAGATCATGGCTTTCATATTAGACAAATGCCACTGCGATAGATGAATGAAAAAAATTGAGGCGGTAGATAGAGATAAAAGTTTTACTTTGAAATTGTATTATATATAAGCCTATTAAGTACTAAACAATTAGCAATAAAATCCATGACTACGGAACTTGCATACATATTTTGCCTTCCAAATTTAATAAATATTAATATATATGAAAATTTGAATTAGCCACACCCATTAACGGATTTCGGTATGACGTTTATATCACAAAGTGTCTCTAATAACAAGATTAATCGATTTCAGATCGCATGGTTTACGAGCCCATTAAAAAACCGTCAGGGAAATTTATTACTTGATGCAATAACTTCATATCCACTGGTTATAATGGAAAACTTGTAAACTTTCGACGGTAGTTAAATATTTAGAGCGTGTCAGGAATCCGAAAACTTGACGCTTTATTAAAATAGTAGCTATTCCCCGTGGTGTTACACGTGTGGCTCTTAATCCCCTGGATATATGAGGAAGTCTGTTCTTAATAAGAAATTACGGTGCAAAAGGAACAAGTATGCCAAATTTCAAGTTATTTAGACGAATGGTATTAAAGATTTCGTATGGCTCTTTAAATGGTCCTATTTCTCTATTTACATTGCGATTATAGATTATTTCTTTTTCATTTATTTCGCTGATATTTTCCAAACTATATTAGAATTGATCCACGTATTCTGAAGTAATAAATGGTATAATGAAAATGACATGATCGTTGCAAACTTTACCCATTAACACAGTCTACGCTAAAAACTGTCTCAATTGGACCAAACTTTTATAGTTTCTGCAACATTTTTGATTGATACTCTTCTCCTATTGGTTATATTGCGCTTTTATAAACCCTATAGTCTTTCTCGATAAATAGGCTATCAAAGATAAAAGTTTGTTAATCCAGACTAGTAGCTTCTGCGACGATAGTGTCCAAGCAAACAAAGCCGAATGCCTCACCAACTTTTCAAATTTCATTAAATAAAATAAAATAGCCTTTACTCCTATTACTTAAAATTAAGCTTATTCTAAACAGTTGTTTTTTTTTTACTTACAATTTTTACAGTTATTATACGTTGATTATTTCTTAGTTCTAGCTGCGGGTAATAGTCGCCTCTACGGCGTAGGCTTCCCATAAACATTTCCAGGTCTCTCTTTTTCTAGCCCTTTGCATCCAGTTCGTGCCACTTTTTTGGTAAAAAATGTCTCTCCACCTTTTGAAAGGCCTTCCTACTCTTCTTTTATCGTCTCGTGGCAGCCATTCGTTTAGACGCTTAGTCCATTTACTTTTACTCCGGTAATCATGTCCTGCCCATTGCCATTTTAGAAGTCTTATTCTTCTTACAATATCAACTATCTTCGTTTTGCTTCTTATGGTTGTGTTATTGATTCGATCCGACAGTTTGATGTCCAGCATATTTCCATTTTCCGTTGACATATCGCAAGTCTTTCTTCGACGTCTTTCCTTAATGACCATGTTTGGCAACCATATGTTAAGCAAGGTAACACTGTCGTCTCAAAAATTTTTTCTTAACTCCTATATTGGCAGAGGCGTTTTTCATTATTTCCTTCATTCCCCAATATTTTTTCCAAGCTAGTGTTATCCTTCTTTGAATTTCTTTGGCTGTGTTATTGTGGAATGATACTAGTTGCCCCAAGTATACGTACTCATTCACATACTCTATTTTCTTGTGGTCTACTTTTACATCTTGGGGTATTCCATTGCAAATTTCATTAGGTAAGTTCTAAAATATTGCCAACATTAGGTGTATTAGTCATTTGGAAGCACACGAAAGGACAGCAGGTCTTTTATAACAGTCCATAAAAGCAGTTGCTGTAATAAAAATCGCCTAGGACTAACCCGTTCATCTATTTTAGTTGTATCACTAAGTTCTGCAAACATCTATGGATTCACTTAATACCCAGGCGAACCATATGCTAGCTTTTTGATTTATTTTTATGTAAAAAAGCATAAGAAATCCCTAAGTGTTTGCCGCGGGACAGTATTTAAATCGTTAGGTGCACTAGAACTGTGACATTGCATGATATCTGCTATCAACTCATGCGAAGACCGTGGGATATCACACAAGTAGAGGAAATTAAACATTATGTCCTTGTATTAAAGGTGTATAAAACTGCAGGCATATCCGTGTGGGTACGTAATGCGTGTAATCAGCCCCTGATTGGCTTGAATTGAGACCGCAAGACCAACAACAGTCTAAGTACAAAAGTAGCAAAATATTCAAATATATATTTCTGTCTTTGCTATAGTCGTTTTTTTGAGTGCTCTTTCATGGGACAGAAAAATCCTTTTGAATATAAAGAACATCATCGTCTGTTATAGATAATGTGGGACCAGATTTTCCATCACGAGGCGATCTTTTTCTTTGTTTTGGACCCTTATCATCGGTGTAGTTTCTCCTTTCCTCTTTACTTCTTGACAACATGGTCGTTTGATTGCTGTTCAGTATTAGGAAAGTCGAATCTACAAAAACAACAGTTCAGGAGAGCTTTTTGAAGTTACTCTCATTAATAATAAGTTTAAAATCTGACGTATAAATCACGTCAACGCCAAACCTTACTTTTTAGTACACAGGGCCCTAATTATAGATGAGATTTTAGACTTGAAGACACTCTCCTAAGCAGTAAAGTTTTGTAAATCCTTCGGAGTACATAAGAATACTATTACTTACTTGTATCATAGCAATTATAAGATTATATTTCCCTTAAATATTGGTTAGGTAGTTCTTATTCTCGCTGGTTCAATTAATCGTGTGTATGCGTGACCGCTACCATCCGAGATCTTCAGTCTCTATATGAGAAATCGTCCGTAGTCGAGACTAAATTAAAAATAATGGTATAATTAAAACTTACATCGTTCTTTGTGCGATATAAAGGGCCTCGCTTGCGGTCACTTTGTTTTAAACTCACTTATTTGTTCGATTCCGATAATATATCTCTCAGGATTAAATTCATTAAATTGAGGACATATCTTGTCTTTAAGTCAGGATTTTCATACTTTGCCTTGCAAAGTTTATTGCTACATACATACATAGCATCACGCCTCATTCCCATAGGGGTAGGCAGAGACAACATCCTTCCGCTTGCCACGATCCTTGCATATCTCCTTCGCTTCTTTCAATCTCATTAAACCTTTCATACAAGTTTGTCGGTTTAGAGTACTCATGACCTGGCCGTTATTTAAAATGTCCTGGATTTGGTCCGGGAACGTTCGCCTTGGTCTTCCCCTTCCAACTTTCGCATTCAGTCTTGACTCATAAATCCTTTTTGTCAGTCTCCTTTCGTTCATTCTCTCGACATGCCCAAACCATCTAAGCATACCTTTCTCAATTTTAGTCACTACGTCTTCTTTTATACCACAACGTTCTCTTATCACACTATTTCTTACTCTGTCACTCAGTTTTAATCCACTCATGCTTCTCAACGCTCTCATCTCTACCGCATTTATTTTACTTTTGTGATTCTTCTGCCATACCCAATTTTCACTACCATACATAAGTGTTGGCACCATCACTCCAGCATGTATGCATCCAGTTTATTGCTGCCCCGTTTTTACTGTCTTTTTACTAACTTTTTTAATATCATCCTAAACGTTTTCGTCCATAGTTAATAAAGCTGCATCCTTAGTTCGCTACGTCAGTTTCAATCGCATCATGATTTGGTAACTTTTTTTTCATCATGATTTTATAAATTTTATCAGACTTGGAAACCAGAACCAGATAATGTTAATTTTTAAGATCAGATATTTACTTGACTTCAATAACATAATTTTCAAGAATTGTGCAAATTTCATGTCTTTGGGATCGGAATTTGATACAACAAGATTCATTTCTGCTCTTTTCATCGACTAATCTGCTTATTTAGCTTCAACAATATGTCTGTCTAGGTGAAATTCATTAATTTGTGGATCTTGTCTTCAAGTCATAATTTTCATAAGCTACTGAAGGACATTCTTTTTAACTCATTTATTTGTTCAAGATACATAGATAGATACATAGCATCACGCCTTATTCCTATAGGGATAAGCATATCTCTTTCGCTTCTTTAATTCTCATTAAACCTTTCATACAGGTTCATCGGTTTAGAGTACTCTTGACCTGGCCTTTATTTGAAATGTCCCTTTTAACTTTTCTATTCAGGCTTGACTTATAAATCCTTTTTTCCAGTCTCCTTTCATTCATTTTCTCTACGTCCAAATAAGCATACCTTGCTCAATGTTAGTTACTACATCTTCTTTTATATAACAACGTTAAACTTGGATAATGTATTTATCAAGAATTGTAACAGCCTTTAAGTCGCCATGTAGATGCTCAATAAAAACAGGTATTCGGATATTCCCATGGGATTCGAAATAACTATATATATAAAGTTATGCTACATAAACACATTGAAAACATCTAATAGTCTGACCTATTTCATATGTATCATAAAGACCTACATCTAAGATTTACGAAAACACGTCTTTGAATTAGAGGCGAGTTAAAGTTAAGGTAATTAGCAGACCATTAATATCCTACTGCTGGGTACAGGTCTCCCCACTCATATGAGAGAGTGTTTTAGAATATGGACCAACCCACCACGCTGCTACACTGCGGATTAACAGGTACACAAGTGCACTCTCTGTTCTTTCACTCTCAAAGTCCGATGTAACTGAAATCCGACACGACCGAAATTAAGATGTAATGACGGTTTAACGAGAACAGTTGGAAAGTAATGGAGAAATAGGGCTATAGACAGGAAAAACAGAAGGAATTGGGAGAGGGCTATATTCAAGAAAGGTTACTTATGGAATAAAAGACATATTATTACACATAGTATACTCACACTATTGAGAACTCACTCACGCACTAAAACGTAAGGAATTGAAAAGCTATCTTTACAATGAAATCTAGGTGTTCAGTAGATAAATTGATAGAATGAGGTAACATTACGTAATATTAAACGCGTTTTAAGAAAACGTACGTTTCAATATCCGATTCAATTAAAACCGATAGTTTCTCGAACTAGACTGGCGAGATTTGATCGCATTTAAATTTTTCCGAGTGTCGTCCACCTGTCCGTCCGTTATAAGAAGAAACCGTTAAATTGACAAGCGATTTGAGTTACCTTAAATTTACACAGCCGATGCCATCCGAATTCTTAAGTCGATACGTATTTACGATCAGAAAAACCTATATTTTTTTCCATTTTAATTGAAATTATTACTTTATGCCCGAAAAGAATTGATGGTGAAATTTACATCGTCAACAGATTACCATTATTATCTATAGTAGTTTATAAAAATAATTAATTTTGAGACATATTTGTAAGACTTTTTATTAGTTACTTTAGGTACTGTACCATAGGTTTTTGCCTGTTTGTTTAGTTCTAACATACGCTCAGATATAAAATAAAGTATTGTCATTTACTGGTTAGTGTTTCATTGTAATCTCATTAGATGTAGCAACTAATCACTGTCGCAGCCTTCTAATACTTTAAGCTCTGCTGGGATCGAATCCAGAACTAATCTAGCAAAATGAGGATGTTAAAATGACCAAATTTGAAAATATCAAATACACATTTGATATTTTTATACATTGTTTTTATCTCTCTGTCTATCTTTGGGAGTGATGATTTAATTTGAAGAAGATTTGTTTTGACATGATTATAGAAATAGATAGTATTCAATTCAATTTGTATAATCTATTGATATACAGAAATACAAAGCTTGAAACGTATGGGTTGTGATTGAGTCGTCACAAAAAGCAACGAATTAATTGTTGTACCAATATAATGTAAGTAAAGGAAGGACCTCCCGGATTCAGGATTCATTTTATGGAGTAATTTGTCAAATATATCGTGTCAAATACATCAACTCATTACTGTGTTTAGGGGAAATGAGATGTCATCCTGTGTGGCAATACCTCCTGCCAACACACCTTCCTGTACCACGCAGAGCACACATAAGTTTTGACGCCTTTAAAGATAAAAATGTAATCAGAACTTGACCATTATAAAAACTACCTGTAATTTTAAATGCTATTTTCAACCTTATAACAAAGGAATATGATATTTGTATAAATAATACAGCTACTTATTGCAAAAACTCAACTAAACCCAAACAATCTTTTGTACTATCTGATCTAATATTTGCAAGTTTTTGTCCCGCATTGTTTTTGCATTTAGCTTTTTGTTTTCAAACCCGGTTAAGTGAAAATAATTTTAAAATGGGGGCTTCGGTTTGCAACTGCTATCTAGAGATTAGTCTTGTTAAATTGACTCTGAACACGATTTTTATGTTAGGAAATAGAAATCTTCGCGAAATTAAGACACTTTAAGCTTTAATGCTTTTTTTATTGTGATATTCCTTTTTTTGTGAATTAGATAAGTCAAGGTAATCCCTTTACTTATTTTACGTATTTGCTATATGTTACCACAATAAGTTTTGTACTTACCTTTACGTAAGTTTGAACTAAATGAATTTCATATAAATTAAAGAGTCTTTATCCTAAATATCATCCCTGAAGAACACCTCATTTGGTAGATACGAGCAAAACGATTTTAATATGATATTCTGCGATATTTTATTTACTTATGATTCAAATCAGATAAAAAGACTTCAAATTAAATCGTAATATAAAAATTTAAGTTGAAGAATGCTGTAAGGTGTGCCTTATCAAAGCTTTTTGTAGGATCTGTGTAAACATCTACATATAGACTTGTTTATGTCACGTAATAATGATGAGTTTTTTTTAAGACACTTTTCTCTGGAACTACTAATCTGATTTGAAAAAGTCCTTAAGTGTTAGATAACACATTTATTGCAGAAGGCTATATATCATAGACGCTAATACTAATAGGTACAGTGGACCAATGAAAGATGTTTCAAATTCAGCATTATTTTTTCCCTTTGCGACCTTCCGCTAAATGCGTTGCGTAAAATCTATATATATGTTAGGTATGTATGTATATATATCTCGGAGAATGAGAGAGAAGGAGAGCATAAAGCGTAGCAGCGTAGGGTTCTCCGCCGACATCATCATTAATGGCATCCATAATTTCTATACTGTGGGCGTTCGTGGGTAATGTTGGTGCAATTAAATACTTTATTAATTAATTTGGATTATAATGTTCAATCACTTAATGTTCCCGATATCAATTTACACAAACTGATTAACAATAATAGCTAGGAATGCGACAGTTCCAACAGTAGACCGCTCCGGTCGAGCGCCACTTGAGCACTGCCGAGAGACTTCCACCAGACTGCCACTATTGATTCCGTTCTACGCCGATAGATGGCGCCAGTATTCCACAGATACCTGCCCTCCGACATATATAAAAACTTACTCATATATTTGTCTATATGAGTAAGTTTATTATATTTATTGATGTTTAGCCTACACCACCTACCACATTCCATTTAAGCACTATATTTAACCCAAAGTTTGTTTGGTAAAAATCGCTGCGTAGCGATAAGGCCGCCTTTTTTACATTGTTTTACTCTTTTACCTAGTTTATTTTCTATGTTTCCTGTGTGGTGTACAATAAAGTATTTTCTATCTATCTATCTATGGCATAAATGTTCCCCTTTAAAAGTTCTTATCTTTTAGGATTGGTGCCGTCTCTATCTCTCTTATGAGGTGCAGACAGAGTAACGCAGTTAGTTATTGTCTTTCAAAGGAAATAAAAGCAGTAAAACCTTACTCAAATAAAGAAATTGATTGGTTTGATTTAAAATGTATAATAACATTTTTTTATCTATTCCACACGCGCGAAGTCGCATTCGATTTCGCTTATTTCCTTCCCTTTCGATTTCAATCGCTATAATAATTCCGATATCGTTAACGAAATCGAAACCTACGATGCGTTATGTGACTGAATGTCCCGTCCACAATGGAGGCTCACAAAGACGTCCAGACCGCGATATAAAAGCCTCAGCAATAAAAAGTAAAATCGGAGTAAAGGAAGTGCATGTCGGCCGGAAATGCAAACTTGTATTGTGCCAACTTGCACGTGTACCGGAACGTTTTGTGCGCGTTTCGCCCTCGCCGTCTTGAACCTAAAAAGTACTATGGAAGCCTAACTTTGTTCTTCCGATTTTCACATTTCATTTAGCTGACGAAAAGGCTGAGTGCTTTATTATATAAAATTATCGTTTCCATTAGCTGGACCTTCAACTACGTCTGCGTACACTTAAATATGGGTCTTGAAGTACCGTGACATGTATTTGATGCTTATGACAAATGCCAACCGGGACGATAAGACCGGCACTCCTCAACTTCAGTTGAGAAGAACCTAGGATGATGGGACGAAAAGAATATCTTAAAACATAAACATTTTAATGAAACGCTGAAAAAACTAAATATAGAATGAATAATATTAAAATGTATAGATTGTTGTGGTATAAAAGAAGATGTAGTGACTAAAATTGAGAAAGGTTTGGGCACGAGAGAATAAATGACTGATAAAAAGGATTTATAAGTCAAGAGTGATGGGACAGTTAGAAGGGGAAGACCAAGGCAAAGGTTCCTGAACCTGATCCAGGACACTTTAAATAAAGACCAGGTCAAGAGTGTTCTAAACCCACGAACTTGTATGAAAGGTTTAATGAGAATGAAAGAAGCGAAGGAGATATGCGTGGATCGTGGCAAGTGAAGGGACGTGGTCTCTGACTATCCTTGTGGGAATATTGTGGGTTATCCTTTGGAGATAAATATATATGTCGGAGAATAAGAGAGAAACGGAGAAGCATAAAGCACAGGGGCGTAGGGTTCTCTGCCGACATCGTTATTAATTGGATCCATTATTTAATTTCTTATTCTGTGGGCGTTCTTGGGTAATGTTGGTGCAATCAAACACTTTATTAATTAACTCGAATTATAATGTTCCCGATATCAATTTACACAAACTCATTAACACTAATAGCTAGGAACGCGACACTTTCACTAGTCGACCACTCGGGCCGACCGTCGCTCGAGAACTGCCGAGAGACAATGCAACTTCTTGACTCTGCCCCCACGCCGATACACAGATGGGTCCAGCGTTCCACAGACTATTACACACGGACTAGCGATCCACAGACTTTTGCACTCCGACATATATTATTGTGAACTATGCTATTCAGTAGGACATTAATATGACCTATCTCGTAAGGTTTAGCCAGTGTATGCGATTTAAGCACAATTTTACAAATAGTGAAATTTTCTATATCTATTATAGATATAAAAACCTTCTTCTTAAATCTTATGGCAGATCTAAAATAAAATTTTAGCGTCAATGTAAAAGCAGAAACGTCTACAGAAGTTTCGTCCGTTAAAAATTTTATCACGTTGACCAATCCAATCGGTGTTAAAAGAAAATCACCACAAAGCCATCACTGAATAATAGATAACCTACCCACAAGACGATATATCATGTGCATCTTCTATTAAACTTTTTTTTCATTTTACACCAACGTATGAAATAAACTTTTTGCGTATAGAGCTTCAATAAGCGAAATAAAATACGGAATTTCGAGAAAAAATCTGTCGGTCGCACAGCGGGCCGTGTTTGTGGCTTTGTCGCGCCCACCACTCCACAATAGGCAAATAAGAGAACAGTGCCCGTGCTACGCAAAAAAATTACCAACTAAATACTCTCCTATTCATGTTTAAAAGCCGTAGAGAAACGGGCTTTGTTCGAAACGGTGCAGTGGCGATATTAGATTCGCATTTTATACTAATAAATCCCTCGTTCGAATCGCCATACTTAGAAATTGTTAAATCTTTACGACCAGCAGAAATAATTAGAGCTATTTCTAATAAATAACTATTTAAATTATCAAATTTACCATTTAAATAATCTCAAGGCTCAAGAATGCCAAAATAGACCATGTATTAGAAACGACACACCAACTCATATTAACTAAAAGCTTTTATTCTCTTCTTCTTGAGGTTTCTATTAAGATTTTATCAATATTTGCCCGAAATTGGGAAAAAGTTGGCGGTGTGATCCACCCCCGTGCCTCGGAGAGCACGTTAAGCCGTCGGTCCTGCGCCCGATCTCTCTCTCCGGTTGTGTCGGATTACCGTCACATCGGACTATGAGACTGAAGGAATAGAGAGTGCACTTGTGTGGTGGGTCTATGCTCTAAAAACCCTCTCTCATATGAGCGAGGAGGCCTGTGCCCAGCAGTGGGACGTTGATGGGCTGCTACTTACTTACTTACTTACTTTTATTCTCTTCACTATTTAAATATGTACAATAAAGCATTACTTCTCTTAAAACAACTACTTCACGAGATACAGCTCGAAAGACTCGCGTAACAAAATTGTCCTTTTAAAGTCATAAATATCTTTATTCAAGTAGGCCTATTACAGCATTTATGAATCGTCATATATCTTTTTTTTAACCGACTTCAAAAAAAGGAGGAGGTTATCAATTCATCTGTATTTTGTTTTTTTATGTTTGTTACCTCATATCTCCCGACTGGGTGGACCGATGTTGATGATTTTTTTTAAATGAAAGGTGGTGCTCGTCATTAGGTTTAGGCTTAGGCCATTCTTTTTTAATCCAGTTCTGATGATGGCATCCATGACAAAACCGAATAAGTCTTAAATTTGCGTAAGTATGTGCGCGACAAATGGACGAATAACTCAAGTTCACGCCAACCGATGTCGATAATTCTGTTTTAATTGGATAGGATATACTTCAAGGGTTGTTCTGTGATGGTGTGGTAAGGTTCTGATGATGGAATCCATGACAAAGTGACGGAACTCTTCAATTCTTAGCAGCAAATCAACGATACTCGGTAGAATCTTCTATAAGGTATCCAGATATTTGAGTCGCCTACCATAACTTCGGTATAGTCGAATGCTAGTCGTAGTTAAATATGAAGATCAATGGAACTCTTCAACGGCTTACAGTAAGAGTGTGATTTTTGGCAAAATCTATAACTGTCTGTAATTCAATGCCAATGACCTTACGTTTGTTGCTGCATTGCAATATTTGAAAGGTGAATTATGTACCTAGGTACCTACATATATAGCTATAGGTGGGAGAGATGCGAGAGCTGCCAAGTGGATACCCGGGGAACATCTTCCTTGGCTGACGCCGACTCCGAATATAACAATACGAAGAACACAATAAAAAAATACGCTATTATTTCTTACTTTTTAGAGCATAATAGTGTATTTGTAAGTTTGTTTTGAAAGCGGTTCTTTTCTGGATTGAAATATACAATGATACAATTGTAATAAATGCAAAAAATTAATCTACTTCTTTATGTTCAAACGACACTAAGTTATTATTGTATATAATTGTTATTTTAAGAGACATGAAGTATTGAATGAATTACTTCTGGGTTATTTCTATGAATCTTGTGCTGATGATTCTAAAGAGTTGAAGCGTATTGATTAACAGTTTCTACTAAAATCTAAATATTGTAGGTCAAAAAACTCCTAGGATATCCTCAGAACAAATGTTATAAGCTTTAGCATCTATATCATTTGTAAGTTTATTAAAATGTAATTTAGAATCAATTATAACTCCTACATCCATTACCATTAAAACTGTACTTTTATTCACTCCCTTTATTATATAATTCAAACTATTAAGTTTAAAAATGTTGAATCTTGTGCGCAATAACGATTTAATTTCTGTTTTGCATATCATTTACTCTTTAAAGATCTTATTGTCATCATAATGGTTTTATTTCGTATTATTAACGTCGCCTTGATGAAGTTTTCTTCTGTCGTGTAGTCTTAAGCACACACAGTGTTTTTTTTTTATAAACAAAATACCTAAGGAAGGAGTAGTTTGCAAAGTACTTGTTTGTATTGCCGCGAAAGTATTACTTTGTTTTTTTTGGTGATTTTTTTTCACCAGGTCCCTTTGGGCGATGTAATTCGACCTGATTGTATCGGTCGCACTTTTTGCCCTTGTGGTCAAAGGCAGCTGGCCAAGGTTTGGCCTATAAAGCAAAATATTTACGAGGATTAATGCCAATGACCGACATCTTTTATTTTTACGGTAGTTTTAATGGCCTATTTAAATATAGCAGTTTATTGATGAATTGAGATAGTAGAGTGTCTAAAAGCATATATGCTAATTCAATTTCAAAAATTCTTTATTCACGTAAGCTGTTATAGCTTCTGAATCGTCGCATATCGTTTTCATATTAATTACATGTTAAAGAACTACGTAGTTTCTAAAGCCATGGGGCATTTGTGTCTTATAGCATCATTTTATTAAAAATTATTGTTATGTATAAATATTTTGTCGTGTTTTACGATTCCCGTTGACGCAATGGTAAAAATATTAACTTCACCAGTAAAGATCCTCACTGCCAAGTGCAGTGGGCGCCATGCTTGATAGTGAGATAGGATGGAGTGCAGTTGCCTCCTTTTGCGAAGCCGTCATTTCTCTGAAGGAGGCAATGGAGCGAGTACGAGAAGCTGCAGCGGATGCTGCTCCCCTAAAGAGGAGGAGGCTGGGTGGCAGGAGGCGTCTTTACGAACGCCTCTTGTCTCCTTCTTGAACATCCTCAGTCGGTTCATCCGGGAGTATCAGAGTGAATGTGCAAGGGAGCCTCTGACACTCCACACTCAGGGTGAGGAGGGTGTCGCTTCGTGGGTATTCTGGCCTTGCCGGTGAGTCCCACACTCCCTGCCTAGTGGCAGGGGTGCGCAAATGCATTTCTCAGCGAAAAAAAAAAAAGAAGAGATCCCGAGTTTCAATGAGGGCAGGCTTCAGTTGTGGCTAGTTACCAAACTACCAGAAAGGACGTCATGCAAAAAAATATGCAGTACGACTTCATGTAGAAATAACAAGAGGTACCTTTTACAGGTTTAGAGCACTTCCTCTTATTGTCACTCATCAACTGAGGTTATAGTTAAGCGTAAACTTTTTCAGCAATAAATAATATTTTCACGATGACCTCATTATCATCATTCACCATTTCGTGAGACTACCAGCAAACGCTAAGCTGTCAGCTAAAAAAGTAAAGATAACTCTAAACCAATACATGAAGATTGCAATATAAAATGTTGCACAACAAAATTTATCGTTTCAAAAAATTAAACGAACACCCAACAGTTTTAGTTAAAAGCTCCGATATAAATAATGGCTTTATGAATAAAATCTTAATCAGCGGCCGGACACAAAAGCGAAAAACAAATACGTCGGTTAAATAAACAGGTAAGAAAAAGAGGCGTTTTGATTAATTTTTGGGGCCGAACCTTGCATTCTGAAGTCGTGAAATCGATTTAGGCTTGCACATCGTCAAAATTGACGCAAAATTTTATATGAGTAGAGTATCCATTTCATATGTTTAATAAACAGGACAAGATGTTCATTTTCATATTGTCACAGATCGGTAGAGAGAGAATACTTTATTATATACAGACTGGTGACGCCACTTTCGGCAGTGTTTTGGTTTAATCTTGACGGTGCCGCGTAAAAATGTTTCTATTTCCCAAAGTACCCTACCTTTTCCCTCGCGTACGCTTCCGCCGCGACAAGGTGTGTTTCGCCTATCGCTGATATATCCGCTATAAATCCGCTCATATCTTCGTCTAGAAGATATAACCGCATGAACTATCGAAGAAGTGAGCCGCTGGCCGTGTAGTGCAGTGATAGTGTTGTTAGCCCTACGTCGAGAAGTAGGACGAGACCCCGACACTCCAAGTACGTGCACGCGATTCCTTTCCCCCTTCATCACTATCACCCCTTACGCGGCCACTAGCCTTCTTCCTTCTTTCTAAACCGCTATACAGTCCATTCGCTCTATTCCAATTCCCCGCCCCGCTACATGGACGGTGGCACCTTCTGCGCTGCCGCTCCACAGACAATATACGTATTATAAATGAAAACCTTCCAGCATGAAAACAATAATTGTTCTAAAACTAACCATAAGGTTTTCATCGAAAATGGTACCCTTAGAGATTTAGTAAGACGATGTTTAGTAGCACAATTCCTCTTTTGTAGGCCTACAAGAATTCCGAAGTGTTATATTTTAAGAATAATTTACTAAAACGGATCTAAAATTGTCAGGTATACTGCGATAATTGCAATAATAATATTTACGAGTATGAATTGGTATGTAACTGTAAAGGTAAGAAAGGTAGACTAACTACACTAAGGGAAGATGACATAAAAAAGATAACTGGTACAGAATGGACAAGCACTGCCAAAGAGAAATCAAAACGGAAGGCTTTAGAAGAGGTCTTTGTCGGAGGATAAGCTATAACGAAATCCCTGATTCCAATATAATAAGATATCATTTTGCATAACGATAACCTTGGGAATCAATGAGCTTTAAATTAATTCAACTTAATAAGGATAGCAAACGTTTGGGGCTTTTGTAGGTTTTACTCAGGTTAGAGTGTAAAAAAGCTGGCGTTACTTTAGAATTTTAGGCTCATCATCATCATCTCAACCGATGGAGGTCCACAGGACATAGGTCTCCTCCAAGGATATCCATAATATACGTTATCAGGTCATCTGATTTTTAGGTTATTGATTAATATTATCCTTATATATTATTATATTCAAAGTAAGAAATAGTGTGATAAGAGGACGTTGTGGTATTAAAGAAGACGTAGTGACTAAAATTGAGAAAGGTATGCTTAGATGGTTTGGGCATGTAGAGAGATGGAATGAAAGGAGACTGATAAAAAGGATTTATGAACCAAGAGTGAATGTGAAAGTTGGAATGGGAAGACCAAGGCGAACGTTCACGGACCAAATCCAGGAAATTTTAAATAAGGGCCAGGTCAAGAGTACTCTAAACCGAAGAACTTGTATGAAAGATTTAATGAGAATGAAAGACGCGAAAGAAATATACAAGGGTGGTGGCAACTTACCCCTATGGGAATGAGGCGTAATACTATGTATATATGTTTGAAAAGGAAGATGTCAAGCATAAATACGCAAACGTCGACAATAATAATCATATAAATACTACAAAAAGTTAAAACATTTGCATGTAATACATATATTCGACGCATTAAGTTGATTCGCTTTAAGTCTAGATTGCCTCATTGGTCTAGTGGTTAGTATGTTTGACTACAGACATGAGGTCCTGGGCTCGAGTCCCGGGTCGGGCCAATTCAAATATCAATATTGAGTTCTCTATTAAAATTTTCTCAATATTTGCCTGAAGTTAGGAAGCTGGCGGTGTGATCCACCCCCGTGCTTCGGAGAGCACGTTAAGCCGTAGGTCCTGCGACTGATCTCTTTCCGGTCGTGTCGGATTCCCGTTACATCGGACTATGAGAGTGAAGGAATAGACAGTGCACTTGTGTACTATGCCTGCCAATTCGCACTGGAACAGCGGGGTGGGTCTATGCTCTAAAAGCCCTCTCTCCTGTGAGTGAGGATGCCTGGGCACAGCAGTGGGACGTTAATAGGCTGCTGCTTACTTTACTTACTTAAGTTGCTTCAAAAAACAGCCTATTAATAAGGCTCTATTAATTATGGGAAGCCAGGGCGAAATACTAGTTTCATATAAAGTGTTCTGAATATAGATACATGAAACATGGTCACTCTAAATTCATTTAACCATCTCGACATAGCGTTATTAATATTTATGGTTAAGTTAAACGTTTTTTTTATATTTGTTTAACAGCTTGGGGTACAGGTGCTTTAAAAGCACCGCCCAAAGCTATTCTATGCGATAAAATTTCATATTGCTAAACTACCCTGCGAAATATGTCAATTTTATTACCATGAAACTATAAAATTTAATTCCGTATTATGTGTGTGGGCAAAAAAGTTTAAATTTTACGTTAAATCTCTATAACTAAATAATAAAAGATTTTTCAATAGTTAAATTAAATGATATGCCATAGGCTTTTGATTGTGTAGATCATGGCACTCTTATACTTAAACTAAATCACTATTGTGTGGGATATGGGACACTTCAATTTGTTGAGTTCTTATTTTCAAAACCAGAGACCAAAACGGATTCGAAAATGGCGTAATCGTCAGGATCACCTGTAAAAATGGGTGTCCCACAAGGATAAACATTATGCCCTGTTTTGTTTTTATTATATATAAATGATTTAGCATACCCTGATAAAAACAAATATGTTATAATGCTATTTACTGATGATAAGTTCTTATTGTTTGATAGAAATACAGAAAAATGTGACGATGTTAATAGTACCCTGTCACTTGTCACACGTTGGTTATCTGTTAATAATTTAATATTAAACTTGACAAAGACTGTGGTGAGTTCAATTTACGTATTATAATGTTATGACTTATGTAGTTGAACAAGGAAGTGAGATATGACACATTCTTATCAACAACTATATTAAAAGAATAACTGACGAGTTCTATTGCCAGTTTCTTCTCATTGGAATAAAGTTTCCGTATCGGTGATAGATATGTTACCAATGGACAGACCAGAGATGATTCAGAAGTGCTTATTAAGCTTACTTAATTTTAGTTTAATTTAAGTGAATTACTTATCTTTCTTCAATAAAAGAAGTCTACTTTGTTCTTATAATATTAGCTATCTGTCAATGTAGTAATCTCAGTGCATCCGTTCCTAAGAAATTAGGCAGCGTTTTCTATAAAAGCTTTTAAGCTCTCATAATTTAATGTACACTAAATATTCATTAATATATTTATTTAAGGACCACAGTGGTTACTATATTTAATTTGCTTATAATATAAAAACTTACATGTAGAAATTTGTGGAGTGCAACTTTTTAATGTAGCCTCATCATGTGTTAAAGATTAAGTTAATCTAAAAATATAAGAAATGTAAAAGAAAAATAACCAATGGCTATCGGTATTTTTGCTTTTTGATGGATTACATTCCAAAATCTTCCCCAAGAATCACTCTTAAAATTAGCCGTTAAAATCTGGTGAGTAGTTCTTGTTTTTATTGCGAATATCAACGTGTGTTAGACTTTAAACTTTGTTTTATAATTTGTAGTAAAAAAACATGTATCATAACCACATTATATTAAAAATGTAAGCTACTAGAAATGTTCTCCGTATAAATAACCCCACAAGCTTATTAAAGCCGTAAAACGATGAGAAGTCGAAGGTCATGTCAACACATTATAGATATATTGATATAGCGACAGCCAATTATTACGTCTACAGATTAAAGACATTATTTTTCTGAATATTGCCCAAATGTTAATGTAATACAAATTTATGTATGGAAAACTTTAGACTGTTATATTTTCATTTATGATATTTATTATACAATATTACAGTTGGTAATATGGAATGCAAATTACGGTTCATTTAATGGTTACCATATACCTTCTTCTGGAGTATCCTTTAAAAGTCAAGCAATAAAATTTTGAAGGCGGTCACAAATGAGTCTATGCTCAATTAAATATAAATAAGAGGTAATTGCCAAAGTAAGAAATAGTGTGATAAGAGAAGGTTGTGATATAAAAGAAGATGTAGTGACTAAAATTGAGAAAGGTATGCTTACATGGGTTAGGCATGTAGAGAGAATGTATGAAAGGAGACTGACAAAGTAAGGCAAGAGCAAGGCGAACGTTCCTGGACCAAATTCAGGACATTTTAAATAACCAAAAACCAACAAACTTGTGTGAAAGGTTTAATGAGAATGAAAGAAGCGAAGGAGATATACAAGGATCGTGGCAAGTGGAAGGACGTGGTCTCTGCCTACCCTTATGGGAATGAGGCACAAGACTGCGAGGGAGATCCCCAATGCGATTGACGAATCTTGTAAAGGCTGCGGTGGGCGCTCCAGTACATGAATGTGCCCGATTAACAACCAGCAGGCTAAGGTGGCGGGAAGTCGTGCGGCGGGTACTGTCCACTACCGAACTCGCTGGAACATGATAATCACGACCACTCTGACAAGAGTGATGCGACTAAGAAGAAGAATGGGAATGAGGCGTGATATACATATATTTACATAAAAAATAAGTCACCAACGGCTGAACCAATTTCGCTAATACTTTTTGTTATTAAATAGTCAACACAGTGTTCTTATGAGAGAAAAAATTAAAAAAGATGCGTGGAATATAAACATTTTTTACAAAACTAACTACCATGGCCTGTTTGCGTATGAATCGGTCAGACTCATCCGGGATACGAGGGAAAAAATATCTCTTAGCAGCAGGTGTGCTCACATTCATCCTGCTTATACCGAGAGTAATTTTGGAGTATATAAAGTCTACCAGAGCAGCGTGGTATATTTATACTCTAAAAACTATGTCTTATGAGTGAAGAGGCCTGTGCCTTCTACTTACATTGCCTTTTTACTCCAATTTTATTTATTAGTATAGAAAATTATTACCTTTTATCAGTTTTGCATCATTACGGCCTGTAACTGAACAAACTTCTACTAAAATGCAATTAATTATTTATTTTTAAACAGATATTTCCTTGAATACTATCGCCAATGAAGATCCCGTTAAATAGACCGACAAAAAATGTAAAAATTATTTTTGAAGTAAAACTTCTTTAGGCGCATGAGGGTAAAATTATTACGGATAAAACGCGTGATTAGCGTCACGAAGATGTGCAGCATTTTTTATGCTAATTCGTTTAAAGGTTCTACTTAACCTTTTAATATTTACGAATAACATGTGGCATTTTATTTGGCAACTCGTCATTTACCAATTTATTATACTATTTTACACAAAATACAAAAAAAAATAAGTACTAAATTTTCTTTCATAAAATTAAAATTCAAATACAAAATTTAATTGATAATTTCTAATTTTGACAAAAAGCAATTGGCATTTTCATTTACAATTCGTCATTTGAGAATTCAATAACTTATTTGTATTAATTTTCGACACTTAATACTTTAATAAAGAATTAAATTCCTATCATATCTTCCATTTTCCTTCTGTAAGTCTTGGAAATCTAATGTTTTAGATTTGTATAAATATAAACCAGAGTTAAAAGTTACTTTGCCAAAGAAATTTCGCTTCTGACATGTGTACTTTTTATATAGAAGTACAGTACACGAAAAGTAGATGAGATCAAATTACAAAAAGACAGGTCAATTTATTTGACAATTATTTTTATTTTACAGTTGGAGAACGTGCAGTGTTGCTTGGACTTTCTACACGCACAAAAAGTCCAGGGATTGGAACAAGTGACTGCAGTGGATATCAGGGACGCAAAGCTAAAAGCTGTGCTCGCCTTGTTTTTTGCTCTGAGCCGTCATAAGCAAGCGTCAAAACAAAGAATAACGCCACCTAGCGGCAATGCGTCAAACGTGGGGAAGAGTGCAAGCGAAGACACGTCGTTGAGCTCCGTCCAGAGGATAACAGGTGGCAGCAGCTGCGATGAAATATTAACAGCCTGCGGGAACAACGTCGAAATGACAACTCTAACCGCAAATAGGTAAATTTGTTTTATATTTACACTCATCAGTTTAAATCAATTTCTGCTTATCGATATCTAATATATAAAATTCTAGTATAACAGTTTCAGTGCTTATACTCCGAAACGGCTTGACCGATTTTGATGAATGATGACGACGACAAGAGTTAAGGGTGGTTCACACCAAAATTTTTTTTATTTTTCAGTAAATTTATTTTTTAGTAATAAAACTGCATTTTTTTAAACGAGTAATCTGCTGACAATGTGCAAAATCAAATCAAATCAAAACATTTAATCGCTGAATTGGTATACATCAGGGGTGGGCAAATATTTTGATTGTCGGGCTACATTGCAGATGAAAACTTGACCTTGGGCCAAACAGTTTTTTTGCCTAATTTTAAGTATAGTTTTTGCTAAGGATACATACATACATACATACCATCACGCCTAATTGTTAAGGATGTCGGATCACATATTTTAGATTACCCCGGAGGTAATTTAAAATATATTAAATTAATATATTTATATATGATTAAATATATAAATTATTATTAACTAAATTAACTTGATAGTAAAAATTGTAGATTTTGGGAAGATTAAATTTTAATTACATTAAGAACTGCTCCAAAAAAGTTGTTTCTATGATTAAAATAAATACAAAGTTCCATCAAAAAATCTTCTGGAAAAATTATTTTTGTGTTTTTAATAATAATATATACCATGCTTCAAGGGCCAGATATAACTCTATCTGACCTGCTATACATGTTTGGTAGTTTATAGTAATTTTAAAGTTGTCATATTCTACTTATTTAAGTTTGCGAATGTCTTGCGGGATTTTTAATAAAATTTATATTATAACATGTTATTGGATAATATTACTTCTTATTACATATAGTTACTTATTATTAATTATTTTTAGATCCTCTTTCAATAGTCGTCAATGGAATAGAAAGTTCTGGACAAGNAGGCCCCAACGTCTATCGGTTCGTCGGACTATGTGCCCCGCCCATTGCCACTTCAGGTTCGCGATTCGTAGGGCTATATCGGTGACTTTGGTTCTGCTACGGATCACCTCATTTCTGATTTGATCGCGCAGAGAAACTCCGAGCCCTCTCCATCGCACGCTGAGTGACTCTGAGCTTTCGAATAAGGCCCATAGTCAGCGCCCATGTTTCCGATCCGTAGGTAAGCACTGGCAAAACGCACTGTTCGAAGACTTTAGTCTTCAGGCACTGAGGGATATTGGACGAAAAAGTATTCCGGAACTTCCCGAACGCTGCTCTACCTGCTCTAAACCTATTTGTTTACATATTTTCTCTAAATTTTACCAGCTGTGTAAGAGGACTTGAATCACATTCAAATTATTGAGGTATACATTGAGATGCTTTCCTCAGAAGTATCATGTGTAATTTCTAATTCTATAGAAATAAGGGGAAATTAATTATGAATTTGATCAAATCTTAATCCTTAACCTAGTTTTCAAACACATGACCAGAAGAATGAAATATATCGACCCTGGAAAGCAAACATTTAGTAACCTGCAAGCCCAAAATTGTTCATCAGAACACAAAAACTTTTCATATATGAAATTAGTAAATTTAATATAATTAAAACTAATATATATAGCTCCATATATATTGACTAGAGTTATCACTTATATTCTGTTGCCAATGTATTGTTGGTTACTGTGTTTGTCTTCTAGCATTGATATATAAATATTGGACCACAATATATTCCAAGCAAATAAACAAATAATTGTTACAGAGGTTCTCCAAGAGGAAGCTGTAGTGGCTAAAATATCAGATACAAAAGCAGCGAGTGAAGTGAAGTTATTGGACAGTTTCTATACAATGTTACAACTAGAGCCATCTAAAGCTTTCTATTACATAGATTATGCTGCTACACTGTGAACTGACAGATTACTCATATCCTAAATTCCGTTTTACTCACTCACTTCAACCGATGGACGTCCACAGCTGGACAAAGGTTTCTAATAATGCCCACTTTGCCCGATCTTCCGCCGGCTGGCTGGCGTAATGTGCAAATGAGGATAATACTAATCAATGATCTAAAGTAACGCCAGCTTCTTCACACTCTAGCCCAGTAAAACCTACAGTACCCTCAGTCTGACGTTTTCTATCATAATTACAATTGATTTGATTTAATTTAAAGCTATTGACTTCCAAGGTTATCGTTGTATAATACAAAATGATATCTTATTATATTGGAATCCGGGGCTTCGTTATAGTCTATCCTCCGACAATGGCCTCTTCTAAAGCTTCCCATTTTGATTTCTCCTAGGCAGTGCGTTGCATTTCTGGACCAGCAATCTTCGTTATATCATCTTCCCAAAGTTAGGCTTTTCTACCTTTCTTTCTACGTGGATACCATTCTGTAACCGTTACGTCTACTTCTCTTTCCCTTATTCCCTTATATAGTCCATCCACCTTGTCTGCCATTCGAGGTCGCTATTCCAGTACCAACTTTCACGGGTCCGTCGGACTATGTACCCCACCTATTGCCACTTCAGCTTCACGATTCTTCGAGCTATGTCTGAGACTTTGGTTCTTCTACGGCACTCCTCATTTCTGATGTAATCACATAGAGAAACTTCAAGCATAACCCTTTCCATTGCCCGCAATGTGAGGTTGAGCTCTCGAATGAGGCCTATAGTCAGCGACCAATTTTCGATCCAAAGGCGCGTCGTTTGAAGACCTTGGTCTTCTGGCACTGAGAGATATTGTGGAAAATTTCGTCTATTAAAGTGATTTTTTTTCCATAACCTCTTGTTTTTATCAGAGCAGAGCAACAAAAGACACTCTGGCGACACTCATGTCTTGAATCAGCTATTTCACTTGCGTGTTGGATTCATAAAACCACACAACGTTATTTTATTATTTTGGTAAGTAATAATTGTTCTACTTAGTTATTGTAAATTATGAACGGCAAACTGAACCATACTTCTAGAATGTTAATGTATGGAACCCTTAAGAGACTTCATCTGGTTACTTTTGTTGTCTTTTTGCAATTTTATAAGGCTTCATAGGCCGACGGTCACGCCACACTGAATATACACTGATTATTATAAATTATTTTATTACTTTGGCATCGTTACTTAAAGATTTTTCTGTCTTTACTGAGCCTAATTAAGTTAAAAGTAGCAGATGAGGTCCTTTAAGATTGATTTTAAATTCAGGATGATATAATATACAAATGATGTTTGTTAGGGACTTCGAAACTATTCAACAGATAGTCTTACATCACGAGGTCACAAAATGTTCCCCCATGTTTTCCAAGGGATTAGGCACTATGATGACACCGGATCAGCTAGTTAATGAAGTCAAATAGTTTTTGGTTTTATTAATACATAGCTAAGATCATTTCCATTCCAAAATCATACTATTGGAAGTTATCGAAATCATAAAACAAACGTTCATGCCAAAAGCAGAAAAATATTTTCAGGCTGTTTTAATTATAAGCCATAATGATTTATGAAAGACAAGAAATAACCAAGCTCCTTGAGAGCTTTCACCAAAAACCCTGCCATAATTCTTTACAGATAAAACAACAATGTATTGTAGGATAATTCCCCTTTTACAGATCTACAAAAAGTAGAAGACGTTGTATATCTGTAAGTGAAGGATAATATTAGTTTTCAATATTATAAAAAATTTGGTCACATATAGTGAGGCAGTATCCTTTACCATACTGTCTCATGGACGGCTGCGACACTTCTCGCGAGCGATCCTCCTTGGGAGGCCCGAGCAGAGGTTCTTACGGCTGTCTAACAGTATCGAACAGCTGCAAGGGACATAGGAGAATGACCAAATACCAACGAAATCCAGCGAATCAGGACTCTATCCGACAGGGCCCTTATTGAAAGATAAAAAGAGGACCTCAGGTCTTCTGAGGCGGGCTTGGTCACTGTTGAAGTGATCCGTCCCCACTTAGAACGTTGGCTTACTAGACATCACGGTACTTTGTGCTACAGGTTGGTGCAAGTGTTAACCGGACACGAGCCTTTTGAAAAGTACCTGCACCAGGTTGTGGGCTGTGTGGAGTCTCCTGCCTGCCGAGTGTGCGGAGCGGCTGTTGACTCGGCGCACCACACTAGCAGAATGTCCGGCTTGGGGACCACAGCGCCATCTCATGTTATCCCTAGTTGGAAGTGATCTCTCTTTGTCAAATGTAGTTGGTGCTATGCTCGGTGGGGAGTCACGTTGGAGGGCTGTGTCCTCCTTTTGTGAGTCTGTCATCTTGCAGAAGGCATTAGAGAGGGAAAGGGAGATTGTAATCGGTGCTCCTCCCGGCCGTCAGGGGAGAAGGGGTGCCAAAAAGCGCAGTTTTGCCCGTTTGCTTCCCATTCCTTGAACCTCTGAGTCGGATTCATCTGGAGTACCAGAGCTGAATGCATCAGCGAACATCTGGCCCCTATTATCCGGATGAAAATGGTTCCGCTGGCTTATAGTGGGTATTTTGGTGCAGCCAGCGAGTCCCATACTGCCGGGTGGAGGTTAACTTCATCTGAGGTACGCACAAGCATTTCCCAGCGAAAAAAAAAACAAATCAACATATGCAGTATCCTTATCAACTTAATTAACGCAATAATAATATAATTTTTTTGTGTTTGGTGCCGAGGTTAGTAAGGCATACCAGGTAACTATTATAGTTTATTTTTATTTATCATCTACATAATAAAACTAGTAAAAATACTTCAAGTATTGCTAAACCCTTCCTGGCCTAAAAGTATTCTAAACTATATTGGTTCACTGACTTCACTTGATAAGCGACGCTTACTTCTTGCTTTGGAATCCCGGAACAATTTTGCCACCCAAACGGCTCGTAGATATGCCAATGTGACTGGCAAACGTTTGTTAAGCATCGAGTAAGCGTCTGATGGGCTTTTCCATATTTATATTTAATTTATGTTCTATTTACAGTATAATAAGTTGGGTATGGCAGAAGAATCATAAAATTAAAATAAATGCGGTAGAGATGAGAGCGTTGAGAAGCATGAGTGGATTAAAACTGAGTGACAGAGTAAGAAATAGTGTGATAAGAGAACGTTGTGGTATAAAAGAAGACGTAGTGACTAAAATTGAGAAAGGTATGCTTAGATGGTTTGGGCATGTAGAGAGAATGAATGAAAGGAGACTGACAAAAAGGATTTATGAGTCAAGAGTGAATGCGAAAGTTGGAAGGGGAAGACCAAGGCGAACGTTCCTGGACCAAATCCAGGACATTTTAAATAACGGCCAGGTCAAGAGTACTCTAAACCGACGAACTTGTATGAAAGGTTTAATGAGAATGAAAGAAGCGAAGGAGATATGCAAGGATCGTGGCAAGTGGAAGGATGTTGTCTCTGCCTACCCCTATGGGAATGAGGCGTGATGCTATGTATGTTGCAGTATACTTATCTTAATCTAACAATTTTCTCTTTTCAACAGATATAATATAATTCAATAATGAAAATAAATTTAAAAATGAAATAAACGATTAAATAGTTGTAAAACTTGCATGTTGTGTTACACTTGAATCTAATCCATGTGACAAAAATCCCAAGCATGATATAATACATATATAAAATGAAACTAATATAAATGATGCCACTGTCCTTCATAACCTTATTGATGAGTTCGCATAACGGGTTTGTTCCCGGCCGAAGATTTCATTTTATGATAATAACAGGAGGCGAGAACTGCAAACCAGCGGTTAATAAAGCCTCTTAATTGGAAGCTCATAATTGATTTGTTAATTCACTCGTTAATTTTTATTCAAACTATACGCAATCATATACGCGAAATACGCGAAATCGAAGGCAATATAAAACGGAGCAATTGCTACTAGCTTATGAGCGTGACTTTTTCTGAGTAGAATTAATGGACTTGTTTCTTTGATATGATCTTTGTATCTACCTACTGACATTAATTCAAAGTCTAAGCTAATTTGGATAGTCCAATCTAGTCATATTGTGTTATTGTTTTAATGTGCAACTAAGGATAATACACATACTTCGGGGTAGGCAGAGACAACGTCCTTCCACTTGCCACGATCCTTGCATATCTCCTTCGCTTCTTCCATTCTCATTAAACCTTTCATACAAGTTCGTCGATTTAGAGTACTCTTGACCTGGCCCTTATTTAAAATGTCCTGGATTTGGTCCAGGAACGTTCGCCTTGGTCTTCCCCTTCCAATTTTCGCACTCACACATTTCATTCATTCTCTCTACATGCCCAAACCATCTAAGCATACCTTTCTCAATTTTAGTCACAACGTTTTCTTTTATACCACAACGTTCTCTTATCACACTATTTCTTACTTTGAATATAATAATAAATAAGGATAATATTAATCAATAACCTAAAAATCAGATGACCTGATACCGTATATTATGAATATCCTTGGAGGAGACCTATGTCCAGCAGTGGACGTCCATCGGTTGATATGATGATGTTGATGAACCTAAAATTATAAAGTAACGCCAGCTTCTCTACAATTTAACCTGAGTAAAACCTACAACACCTTCTGTCTGACGTTATCTATCATAATTTTAATTAAGTTCAATAAATTTAAAGCTACTCATTGATTCCCAAGGTTATCGTTATGCAAAATGATATCTTATCATATTGGAATCAGGGAGTTCGTTATAGCTTATCCTCCGACAAAGACCTCTTCTAAAGCCTTCCGTTTTGATTTCTCTTTGGCAGTGCTTGTCCATTCTGTACCAGATATCTTTTTTACGTCATCGTCCCTTAGTGTAGTTAGTCTACCTTTCTTTCCTTTACAGTTACTTAGATACCATTCTGTATTCATCTCGTCCATTTCTTGATCGTTCTCTTAGCATATGTCCCGTCCAACTTAATTTTTGGCATTTTTATACGTTGTGTATATTTTTACAATTAAATTTTGCTTTTAATGGCTCGTAATCTCACCTTGGCTTTTCTTTTGACTCCAATCACATTTCTTTGCATTCAGTTTCGACGTTATATAATATTATTACTTAATTTTCTTCGAATCATCTCTTACACATTTAATGCTATTATATTTATCAATTATTTCGCATTTGTAATGAGAAGAGAAGATCGTACATCATTTCCTGAGAAGATCCTACATCAAACTCGGTGGGATATCCTTATTTTTACTATCTTCATTAAATAATAAATTTTTTTTATTTAGATTAGAGAAATTCATTCAAGGCCATGCTTTTTATCGTCTAAGTTGTAGTATGATTTCTCGATTTATTTTCTTTAAATAAAGGTTTTCTATTTATTAAACGACATCTCTAGAAAGTCTTCTGGAAGCCTATTATAGAATTGCATTTACATTTACACTTAATTGATTGGTTTTTTTATGAAACCTACTAGTTTTCTTAACCATTTTACTTTCCATTAGTTCCAATCCACGATAGGATTATATAACACAAACACGAAGTCTATCAGCATCTTAAACTATAGTAGAATTAAAAAGTAACGTGTCCAAATTCTAAACCAGAAAATACGATGCAATATTTTATACGTTGGATCGTTTATACCTTAATTAAGACGTTTGTGTATCCGGAGAAATGTAGCTCCACGAACAAAAATATATGACCTCTCATCTACTAACACAAAACTGCCGGAGTTTTGGACGCTCACCCAATTTATTTTGTTGGAAACCCATCGAGTTTACGATAAAATACAACATTTTTGTATACTAGCCAATACAGCGGCTTTATCTGAGCAGATATTAAAATTGGAGTGCATGTATTTTCAAATAACAGCTCTTTACTGAATGATATAAAAATATATATTTTTAATTCTTATCTGATCAATGTATGCTTGATCCAACTAATCAGGGTTGGACCGGTAATGAATGAACTTTAACTAATTGTAAAAAACAAAATGAAGAAATAAGATCTCTATTGAAGGTATTTGAGTAAACAAATAATAATTAAAATAAAATTATAGAGAACGTTGTGATAAGAGAACGTTGTGGTATAATAGATGATGTAGTGACTAAAATGGAGAATGAATGAAAGGAGACTGAGAAGAAGAAATTATGAGTCAAAAGTGTATGGGAAAGCGGGTAGTGAAAGACTAGGACATTTGAAATAAGGGCCAGGTCAAGAGTACTCTAAACCCAAGAACTTGTATGAAAGGTTTAACGAGGATGAAAAAAGCGAAGGAGATATGCAAGGATCGTGGCAAGTGGAATGACGTGGGCTCTGACTACACTCCTATGGGAATAAGGAATGAGAAATAGAGCATAGATCCAGTGTCTGTATATAGGAATTGTCATATAATTGGACACATTTCATTGTTCGACTTTTGAGGAAGTCTCTCGAAGGACGCCAAAAGGAAATCCGAGTAATTACTAAGTAAGAGATACATAATTACTCGAGTTTAACAGCGTCGATGTCTGTTATAGGTATTGATACCACTTGACCAACAAACTGCAATAAAACGATGATGATGTGAAGCAAAACTTCGTAATTCACTTCGTATTTAACAAAGTGACAAGGGTGGATTTTTAAAATGACAGATTTGTAATCAATATAGACTCCAGTAGGCTACATAAAGTTGATGTCTCATTTAAAGGAAACCTTATTGTTTTCCAGAACAATCTCCAAGAAGCCAATTTAGAGATGGCACTTAAAGAATTCAAATTAAAAATTTACATTAAAAGGACACTAATGGGATGATAAAAAGCGTGGAAATTAATGAATTGCTGAACAAATTCAACATAAAGATGCAAATAAACCCTCGTAACTTTAGATTTTTATTTTGACGCTGGGAAATTCATTTACGCACCCCAATTGTGGGGTCGGGAGTGTGGGACTCCACGAGAGGAAGAACTCGCAATACGCATTAAAACCCAGCGGGACCGTCAACCATGAGTGCGGAGCCAGAGGCTCGTTGAGGCATTCCTCTCTGACCCCTTGGTTGTAGTCGGCTCACAGATATTCTACAGGGGCAGGAGTTGCATGAACCTCCGCCTCATGTTTCCTACTCCCCTTGGTCTGGGCCGGAGTGTCTCAGCGGCATTCTCCCTCTCCCTTTGTCGTGCCTCCTATAACTTTAGATTTACAGTCATTCTTTAATCATTGATGATTCAAAATTTATGTAAAAGCAAATTATTTAAAACCGTTTACCTCAGTGTACCCTCTGTTCCTCTTACGTTTAACTTGTTAGACTATAGATAGTTGGATGACAACACGGATAGCTCTGAAATCTTGAGATTTATTAAGTAATGTAGTGGCAACACTTTAAAAACCCAAAAACATTAAGTCAAGTCAAAGTCAAAATATCTTTATTCAAGTAGGCCTATTACAGCACTTTTGAATCGTCAAATATCGTTTTTTTTTTCCATTTATTATTTAAATGAATGACTGATGATAACATAAAAGAACGACTTACAATCTAAAGTTACGAGGGTTCCTTCGCGCCCTGATCTGAGAAGAGCCCACAACAAACTCAGTCGGGT
>JACTOM010000935.1:4047506-4063117 GCA_015832385.1 Elymnias hypermnestra | reverse complement strand
ATAGTCGACCACCTTGGTAGACCGTCACCGTCCCACGCCGATAGATAGATGGCGCCAGCGTTCCACAGACTATAGTACTCCGACACATATATGACGGAGAATAAGAGACAAGGAGAGCATAAAGCATAGCGGCGTAGGATTTAACGCCGACGTCGTCATTAATGGCATCCATAATTTCTATACTGTGGGCGTTCGTGGGTAACGTTGGTGCAATCAAACACTTTATTATTCACTCAGATTATAATGTCCAATCACTTAATATTCCCGATAACAATTTACACAAAAACATAAACTAATAGCTAGGAACGCCACAGCTTCCATAGTCGACCACCTTGGTAGACCGTCACCGTCCCACGCCGATAGATAGATGGCGCCAGCGTTCCACAGACTATAGTACTCCGACACATATATGACGGAGAATAAGAGACAAGGAGAGCATAAAGCATAGCGGCGTAGGATTTAACGCCGACGTCGTCATTAATGGCATCCATAATTTCTATACTGTGGGCGTTCGTGGGTAACGTTGGTGCAATCAAACACTTTATTATTCACTCAGATTATAATGTCCAATCACTTAATATTCCCGATAACAATTTACACAAAAACATAAACTAATAGCTAGGAACGCCACAGCTTCCATAGTCGACCACCTTGGTAGACCGTCACCGTCCCACGCCGATAGATAGATGGCGCCAGCGTTCCACAGACTATAGTACTCCGACACATATATGACGGAGAATAAGAGACAAGGAGAGCATAAAGCATAGCGGCGTAGGGTTCTCCGCCGACACCGTCATTAATGGCATCGATAATTTCTATACTGTGGGCGTTTGTGGGTAATGTTGGTGGAACCAAACACTTTATTAATTAACTCGGATTATAATGTTCAATCACTTAATGTTCTCGATATCCATTTACACAAACTCATTAACTATAATAACTAGGAACGCGACAGTTCCAACAGTAGACCGCTCCGGTCGAGCGCCACTCGAGCACTGCCGAGATACGCGTGCCGCCTCACGACCTATGACTCTTTCGCACGCCGATAGATAGATGGCGCCAGCGTTCCACAGACTAAAGCACTCCGACACATATACTCGTATGACGGAGAATAAGAAACAAGGAGAGCATAAAGCATAGCGGCGTAAGGTTCTCCGCCGACACCGTCATTAATGGCATCGATAATTTCTATACTTTGGGCGTTTGTCGGTAATGTTGGTGCAACCAAACACTTTATTAGTTAACTCGGATTATAATGTTCAATCACTTAATGTTCTCGATATCCATTTACACAAACTCATTAACTAAAATAGCTAGGAACGCGACAGTTCCAACAGTAGACCGCTCCGGTCGAGCGCCACTCGAGTACTGCCGAGAGACTTCCGTCAGACTGCCACTATTGACTCTGTCCCACGCCGATAGATGACGCCAGCGTTCCACAGACACCTGCCCTCCAACATATATTTATTGATATTGAATAACTTTTATTAGTTAGATGTCTTTACATACATACCAGAAGACATGAAAAAATATTCAATTATAACTATTTACGTACTTTAGGTCAAACACAAAAGTTATATTTACTTTTATAAAAGTCACGCATTAAATAACATTATGATCATTTAAAAACTGATAAATCCAGAATCATATTAAAGTCCACTTTAATAACGAAGTGGGAACATAAAATATAATGGTTTATAGAGTACAATGCGACTCTGTTTTTGTCATTATGTACTAATAAATGTGTGAGGTCTCATTAAAATTTAATTCACGTCATAATATCGCGGCTTTCGTCCACTAAAGTCACAATGTTTGTTTATAAATATTAAAGTCTTACTTGTCGAATCGATTTCTCAAATCGATAAGTCCTATGAAATATCGATATCGTTAAAATAATCCCCGCTCTACCGCATACAGGTCCAGCGGGTCGCCGAATCAATTAAACCGGGGCCCATTACTATAGGGCCACCGTCAGAGTAACAACGGCATAAGAGCAAAGATAGCGTAAACAGAATATCAAGAAAATCAAAATGATTACTACTAAAAATCTATCCCGTTAACAGTTATGACTGTAAAAGGGCAGTAGCAAAAGTTAAAGAAGCTTAACTACGATGATACTGAAGCCTTATTAAATTGAAATACTTAATGCAGGGTGTAGTACTAACGCCACGTTCGAAGGCTCTGCTGCGAGGTGCGCAGCGAGTCGTGGTAGTCAGGATCGTCCGAGGATACCGCACCATATCCTGGGAGGCGGGATGCGTGTTAGCGAGTACCGCCCCTTGTGAGCTGAACGCGCAAGTACACTCGGACGTATATTGGCAGAGGGCGGATGCCCGTCAGAGAGGCGACCCCCCTTCGCCAGGGGATGACAGGGACTGGCTGCGCCAGGCGCAAGTGGTCCTATAAACCAAGTGGCGGGACCGGTTGACAGAACCGAGCGCAGGGCGGTCGACGATCGAGGCCGTGTCTCCGCTCCTTGGTCAGTGGGTGTCTCGTGGTCACAGCGTGATCACTTTCCACTTGGCACACATCCTCTCGGGGCACGGGTGCTTCGGGAGATATCTATGCCGGGTGGCCCGTAGGGAGCCCACTGAGGAATGCCACGAGTGTGGATCCGCCGTGGACACGGCGGAGCACACGCTTGCGGTGTGCCCCAGTTGGGATAGCCAGAGATCTGCCCTAGTGGCCGTATTAGGGTCGACCGACCTGTCTCTGCCCACCGTCGTGAGAGCGATGGTGGAGCGGAGGGAGTGTTGGAGTGCGGTGGCCTCCTTTAGCGACGAGGTGATGTCACTGAAAGAGGCCGCAGAACGGCGTCGGGAGGCGGATCCCGCCGCCCACACCCTCCGTTGTAGGCGTCCGGAGAGATGACGTGCGGCTCACGACCGCCGTCGTCCCCCTTACCATTAGCCTCTGGAACGGCGGACTGCGGAGGCCGTCGTCCCACGTAGTGAGGCTCCGTAGGTCGTCGGGCGGCGCGCCTTCGCGCTGCCCCATAGGTAGCTCAATCCTTAGGATCAAGGTAGGGGCTCCTCACGAGGAGTCACGGCGGCGTGCTCAGTTTTACTCTATAGCTAACCTGTCGCGTCGCCATTGTGACAGTGCGTAGGATGGCGGGTCGTTTTTAGCCGGTAAGAGTCTGGCATAACCGGGAAGTCCCGGTGTCCTATGAGGATTTTTTTCCCGTCATACCAAAAAAGAAGGGTGTAGTAGTAGCTCACAGGTAATTAGACACATACAAACGCACGCACGCACGCACGCATGCATTCTGCCACAGTATGATGAGATGTGTCCATGAGGGCTCCACACTCGTAACAGGCGGGTGAGTCCTCATGCCCAACTATCTGATGCAAGTACTTACCAAAGCATCCGTGCCCAGTCAGTACCTGCACCAGTGTAAACGAGAGGGATCCGTGCTTCCTACATATCCACTGCTCGATGTGGGGTACGATTGTTTCCACCGTAACAGTACCCGCAGATTTATTCTGCGTGCGACATCTTGGATTGCGAACGAAAGGTTTACAACCGAACCAACATTAATGTACTCGTATACCAAAATGTAAAAAAGAGCATTAAATAATTGAAATTGTGCAGTTTTTACCATAAAAACAACATAAATAAGCTAATTTTATAACTACAACAATCAAATGTAAAAAACCGGAATAGGGGCCTGGTGACCTGAAGCACAGATTTAATCTAGTTCAGGCATCAGTCCCCACTTTATACACTGCACATAATTTATATCGTTACTCGTAAGAAGAAGTCACTCGATGATGATTTAAGGCCACTGAACTTACTCAGAATTATTTTAATGATGGTAAATACCAACAAGAGCAGTGAAATTACAAACCCATTAATGACGATAATGTTGGTAAATAGCTTCACCTCCCCCTGGATTTCCTGCTACGTCAATCATGAAAATGTTATACTTGGCATCATTGCTAATAGGATGGTACCTAGCCACTGCCATAGCTATATCTATCAATGCCACCAATGTCCAAGAGTTGCTATAGGAACTATCCCTTCAACCGATGGTCGACTGCTGAACGTAGGTCTCACCACTTTCGGGGGCCGACGTCCCGCCGAGTGTGGCCCCGTGGGTTGTCCTTAGGATCAAGGAAGTCACTGGCGACGTGCTCAGTTTTACTCTAGAGCTAACCTGTCACGTCATCGCTTGTGGCAGTGCGTAGGACGGCGGGTCGTTTTTAGCCGGTAGGAGTCCAGCATAACCAGTGATGTTCCCACGGCGTCCCAGTATCCTATGATGGATTTTATTCCCGTCTCGACAAAAAAGGTCTTACGACCTAAAGCCCACAAGGCCGGTTCTTTAGCCATTGGAATCCAGCGGCTAAAGCTTGATTTATTTGTGGGCACTACTTGCAATGCAAATTTCAGAATTTTTAGGCCTCAATATTACTCATTCCTATGGTCTATCTTTCTCGCCCGCTGTCAATTGAGCTTGCCTATTCGTTAGGCTACATTCCTGATGATGAATACCCGAGAGGGAAATTTAATTGTGTGAATTTCAGCTTTTGTATGAGGCCCACAGTCATATTCAAAAATTCTATAATCAAGTAGGCTTTTATAACACTTCTGAACTGTCAAATTCCGTTATCTAGACATATTATACCCAATGTACGAGCGGTGATGATATTAAAGAACGACTTAAAATCTAAAGCTATGAGGGTTTCTTCGGATATCCATTTGACAATACATTTTACTCTGCTTGCAATGGTATCCAGGACTTCAGCTAGAAAAGCGGGTCTTGTGCTTTGCGATAGCAAAACGATCAAATGTTGGTTAGGTGCCTTTTCCACAAGCGGCTCCAATTCATTGAGGATTATTGTTATTCAGGGATGCGCCGCCTCTGCTGACATTGGTATACACGCGACGACTCGTTCTCTTTGACGTATTCCCAAATTTTTTGCTACATGTATGTCAATGACCCTGTCCTGTCCAGTTGGATATTTCAATAGCCCTTTAGGAGAATACGACACGCTTTAACGTACTAGTTTTTATCTGCAACTTCGTTCCCGTGAGGTGTTGCAATGAAAAACTTTCATACTTCAGCCCCTTCCCTATTTCATTAACCTCTTCAAAAACTGATTTACAGGACCTATTTCTAGAAGGTCTTTGAGCCGTAATAGTTAAATTTGTATTTTTTTCTTACATAACTATGCACAATGTTAAAAGCCTGTTATATAGGTTAACTAATAATTGACAGGAAATACCATGTCCAAGCTCAGTCCTGGATTGTAAAACTGTATCCTTGAACTGGGAAGCTCTCTTGATATTTCCGACAATTACTGTAACAGTAATGCACTTAAAGTGAACGTGGAACAATTTGTTGATGTCGATGTTTAAACGAGATAATTGCTCACATTTGAAGGTCTCATTGGCACTTGGTTGGAAATTCAGCTGATGATAAGATATGATACAAATTGGGAAAGTAGCGCGTTAACTTGGTGAGAAGGCTGGATGGCTACTATCAGTCCAGACAGAATGGGAAACAAAGTCAGCTTACTAACACCTTAGCGCTAGATTAAGAATGATCTTACTTGATGATAGGTGATGATACTGACTAAGATTAAAGCGTCCTTACCTGGTAAGTTGTACTATTTATGGTTTCAACACAACCTTGCACATGAATGCAATTTTTTTGGGGTGGCTATGCTCGTAGGGTGTAAACTAGCCACGAGCGAAACCTCACCAGTCCATACCTGACAGAATAGTAGTTTTGATACAACTACCTGTGGATATCTACTGTTGGACATAGGCCTTTCCAATTTTCCGGTGCTTGCAAGCCCACCTTTTTATCACCTTCGAGCCCCAACCTCCATCGGTTCTGCAAACTATGTGCCCCATCCAATACTAAAGCTTTGTAATTCGATATTAATTCTCAACAAATCTCCTTTTTGCCATTTTAATCACGTAGGGAAACTCCGAGCATATTCGTCTCCATTACCCTGTGGGCTGACTCTGAGCTTTCTTATGGGGACATAGCTAATAGGCATCGGAACCGTAAGTAATTTGGCAACAGGCACTCTTCGAAGACCTCAGTCTTCAGGTATTAAGGAATTTCGGCTGAAAAGATCTCCCATAGTTTCTCCAACGCTGCCCATCGGAGTTGGATTCGAGACTGTCTGTCGGAAATCGATCCCAAAAACTGCTGCAGCCAAAGCGAATTATCCAGCGTAAGCAGAGACAACATCCTTCCACTAGCCACGATCATTGCATATCTCCTTCGCTTCTTTCATTCTCATTAAACCTTTCATACAAGTTCGTGCGTTTAGAGTACTCTTGACCTGGCCGTTATTTAAAATGTCCCGGATTTGGTCCAGGAACGTTCGTCCAGGAACGCCTTGGTCTTCCCCTTCCAACTTTCGCATTCAGTTTTGACCCATAAATCCTTTTTGTCAGTCTCCTTTCGTTCATTCTCTCGACATGCCCAAACCATCTAAGCATACCTTTCTCAATTTTAGTCACTACGTCTTCTTTTATACCACAACGTTCTCTTATCACACTATTTCTTACTCTGTCACTCAGTTTTAATCCACTCATGCTTCTCAACGCTCTCATCTCTACCGCATTTATTTTACTTATGTGATTCTTTTGCCATACCCAACTTTCCCTACCATACATCTGGCCTTTTGAGACTCCATCTGGCTATTCATAAAGGCGTGCAGAGCAACATTTACCACATTCCCTGCATTCAATCTCCTTTCAATATCACTTTCACATTTTCCATCTTTTGTAAATTTTGATCCCAAATATACAAATTCTTTCACCTTTTCCAGTTGTTCCCCATCTATCAAAATATTGCCATTCATCATAGATTCATCTCGTTCAAAAAGCATAACTTTCGTTTTGTTTACATTCACTTTCATTCCTTTCCCTTTCAAAGCTTCATTCATAATATTTAGCANGACCCAGCTCAGCATTTATTCTACACAGTCTGGAGACCATGTAGCGCTGATTTTCAGCTGGATCCCTTGCCCAGGTGCCATCACGAACACAGCCCGATACAACTTAATCCATCTTTATATCTAAAGCTACAGGACCTGATAAAAATGTTGCAACATTAATAATAATATATTCTAATTAAATATAATAATAATTTCACTAAAGACTATATTATATATATTGCCACATACATAAACATAGATATATTTGTACATAGCTAAAAGGTATCGGAACCATAAGTAATTTGACAACAAGCACTCTTCGAAGACCTCAGTCTTCAGGCATTAAGGAATTTCTGCTGAAAAGATCTCCCATAGTTTCTCCAACGCTGCTCATCCAAGTTGGATTCGGAGTAATTCAGAGTATCTGTCGGGAATCGATCCCAAAAACACTTAGTAGTGAATTTAAACACATTTCTAGCCGCAGACACCTTTTTAAGAGGCTTTTTTCGAATGCGTTAACCAGTTTTATGACGTGGTATGCAGGCTCTTTAAATAAACAAGGGAATATAAATAAACTTAATACACTTTTTTTAATATACTTTGTTTATTTTCATCCGTTACTTTCCTACTAAGACTTTCGGAATGTGTGGGATGTCTTTAGCAATTCTTAAGTCCATTTATTAGGTTTGCATACTTAGATAATATATTTATCAAGAATACTTATTGAAGACTATTAGCAGCTATATCTCGTCACTGTTATTTTGGTATGTATAATTTAATAAGGAACAGAATAGCGGTAGTAGACAAAAAGCAGAAGCTGAAATGGACATTTTTTTAAAATAAAATAATAATACTCAAATACGTTTCATGTGATCCCGTTGCTTAAAGTTTACGTGTACATATTACAGAAAGTAAGATGGTTTGCTAGATTTAACTCATCCAATGCCTTGGAAGTGGCCCACTTCTGTGAGTTGACTGTATTACTGGAGGAGGCAAACAAGGTAAAAAGAGAAAATACAGTCGATGCTCCTTCTCACCACTAGAGGAGATGGAGTAATAAGCGGCATATATTTGTGGATGTTATTTCGCCTTTGTAAACTCTCAGTCGGACTCATCCAGGACACCGAAGAGGAATACACTAGTAATCCTTGTATGTCCAATCCAATAACGGATGAAGAGGATTTCGCGGCGTTTTAGTAGTTATTGTAGGTTTTAGTAAGTATTGGACTCATCTGACTTACCAGGGACGAATGCGAAAGTTGAATACCTAGTGCCTCACTTACGGATGAAGAGGGTTCCGCGGGATTTTAGTGGGTAATGCGAGATCCCCTCCCTCTCCGAGTCCCACACTCCTGACTTGTAAGTCGGGGTTCGTGCCTCAGTGCATTTCCCAGCGAAAAAAAAATATTGCTAGGCCTCTTCTCCTTTCTGATACTCCTCTTCTCTGGCGCAAGAGGTTGAGAGGTAGGAGGCAAAGACTTATGCTTCTCCTGCCTCCTTCTTAAGTTTCCCAATGGGAATCTATCGAAGTATGAAAGTTAATTGCATCTACCGATTCTCTGGTGCTTCACGATATTGCTGGGTTTAAGTGATTGTTCTAGTTAGCCAGCGTGTCTCAAACTCCCGATAAGATTTTAAATCTGATTGGAGTGCGTAAAAGCTATATCTAGCTTCTCCATCTACAGTCAGGGCGACAGAAAAGGCTTCCATCATTCACGCAATCTCCGGTAGCCGCTGGAGCCAGGCGGCACAAGATCGGGCCTTGTGGGCATCATTTCGTGAGACCTATGTCCAGCAGTGGACGTCCATCGGTTGAAGCGACGACGATGAACTGTAGCTTTAAACACCAAATACTTATTAAAGCAATTGCAATCTCGACAAATATGTTATCTAAGTTGACGTATAATTCACAACAAAACTATTTTAGCTTTATGGTCAAGTAAACTTATTGCATCGTGTTTTGTTTATTGCAAATAAAATATAAGGGTTGACGTTATTTAGAGGCATTGCTTATAATGTTTTAAAATTGTTTTGTACATTTGTACAGCCATGATATGAAAGTTATTAGACAGAGAAGTAGATAACACGAGAAAGGCTTTTCATATTGTTCTTAGTTTTATGCTAATATTTGAATATCGTAAAAAGGTTACAGTTAGTCAACTTTGAAAGATAGACATACACAATCATATACTTTCTTGTAGCACATTTTGAGATGTACAGTTCCATCATACATAATTGTTGCGTAACTTTAACCGTTTAAGAAGCGCACACAATAGGAGCTCTCGAAACGAACAAATTTTCCCCATTTTTGAAACATTTTTCAATGACACTCCACTCCTGTTTGTCATAATGTTATGTTATATAGCATATAATCTTCCTCGATAAATAAGCTGTCCAAAACTAAAAGAATTTTTCGAATCGATGAAGTAGTTTATGAGATAAGCTCGTTCAATCAAAAAATAAAGTACGACGCTATTATATATATATATATATATGCTTAGGAAATTTAATGATCAGACAATTTTCTGTATATAGATTAAACATTAGTAACTATATATAATTAATTAGCAGCTTAAAATACAGGAAAAGGGTAAGTATATTGTCATATAAATTACTGATGACCTAAAAAAGTTGAGTCTCAAATTAGGGAAAAATTACTTCCAATAAAACTTGATGAGGTTGTACCATGAAGGATAGCTTCTTATTGAAACTTTAAGACCAGAAAATTTATAAAAGCTTCAAATTACTAGTGCAATAGTGGGATCACATACTTTGCTAGAAAAGGTTCCCAGCAAGGCGAAATTGGGAAGTTGCTATTGAACGAAGATGTAGTGACTAAAATTGAGAAAGGTATGCTTAGATCGTTAGGGCACGAATGAAAGGAGACTGACAAAAAGGATTTATTAGTGAAGAGTGAATGGGAAAGTTGGAAGGGGAAGACCAGGACTTTTTAAATAAGGGCCAAGTCAAGAGCACTCTAAACCGACGAACTTCTATGAAATGTTTAATGAGAATGAAAGAAGCGAAGGAGATATGCAAGGATCGTGGCAAATGGAAGGAAGTTGTCTCTGTCTACTCCGAAGGGAATGAGACGTGATGCTAGGAGATAGAGATAGATGCTGTTGTTAGGAGACCACAAGGTAAATTGCCTCTTACCAAGTTTGTGTTTAATAAGAAGGTTGATGATGTTATTGTCGTAATTTAATATTCAAATGAGTTAGTAGCAAACTGTCAAATTTATACTCTTCATATTAAAAAGCGTATTTTAGAAACAAGGATATTACTCACTGTCTCTTTGTTTATGAAGTTGGTTCACATTAGTAGTAACTTTACATAGTATAAATTGAATTCGATACCGCTGTCTGTTCCCTCGGATCTATTAAAACATCAAATAGACTTAAATTTACTTTTCAAGAGTAGATAGAGTGACTCAAAAGGAAGATTTACATGTATAATACATATATATTATAGTACAGTAAAGCTTAGTAATGTGATGTCGTAAAAACCATATTTTGGTGCGCTTAAATTGCAAACGCTGACTAAACCTTACGAGATAGATATAATTAATGATCCACGGAATTGTATATCTTAGAAATACTGATAATAATACCACAATGGTATATATTTATCTCTAAAAGATAACCTACAGTAACCGTTTTTATATTTTACATATTACAAAAAATATGTGTTATTTACCAAGCTATTTTATACAATACAGTATTATTTCTTATCCAATTAAATACATTACATACAATGTATATTTAATGTAGATTAAAACTGTCTTAAAGGGTGTTTTATTAAAATGGATATTTTAGGAGTTATCAGAGATTTACAAAAGGAGGGGAGCAGTAGACGTGCCGAATGTTTTGTCCCAAGTTGCGTGGGTCACCTAGTAATCTATAATTTCTACAATTTCGGATGTTTTTAGATCCATATCTATTTATTATAAAACGATAAATAAAACATAAGTATTTTCCGCCGAAAGTTTAATAATACGAATCAGTGATAAGTTTAATAACAGTTCGCAATATTGCTGACCTATTTATTACTGCTATCTCGGCTTTATATCGAGATGAAATAACTGCTTTTTTTATAATCAACGTAAAAGACACCGTCCTCTTATAAAATTACCTGCTTTTGTAGCGTTTACTTTAAAATACAACATCGGAGTTTTGTTGAGAGACAGTTACAATTTCGGCCGTTATAATTGTATAGAATTGCTTTGTATAACTCGGGAATGAGGAACAGGACGTGGTGAGGAGTGGCTTCTTTGTAATTTATTTTATTTCTCATAAAGTATATAGCGTCTACCTAACTATGGAACAAGAGTTTTTTTTTATGATGGTCTATTTTGCGCTGGGTAATGCACTTTTGGGCACTTACCCTGACCTGAACGGGTCAGGAGGGTGGGACTCAGCGAAAGAGGAGGCTTCGTAATACCCACTAAAACCCTCTTCATCCGTAAGTGAGACCCTAGAGGTTCAGCTTGCGCATTCTTCCCTGGTGCCCCAGATGAGTCCGACTGAGGATTCATGGAGGTGGGAGCAGGTGCGCAAACAAGCGCCGCCTAGTATCCCACCTCCTTCGGCGGTTAGAGGGGGCATTTTATGATGGTCTGAGAAAAATCATATAAATATTTTAATAGACTAGATTGAAATTTGGATTTGCTAACTAACCTTGAAAAGCATTGACGGGCCGTGGGTAAAATCTTTCTTTGTTGGGAAATCCTCATGGAAGTATGGCGGATTACACCAGATTTTTACCGGAAAAAACTCGGTGGTGATGCGTTCGTTGGTGAAAGCGCAGGATTGAAATACATCCGTACTCCCATCAGCGATATGGTCATAGAGGTCTTCTCTTCCACTTCATCACACATCGGTCCTCAATCACAACTTTTCTAATTGAAATAGGCCCCATATTTGTTGCGCAGAGGCCACTGTTCAGGCCACAGTTTTACACCGTCTGCACACTACCCTTTGTATCTTCGTATCCTTCTTCAATATCACATGCTTGCAGAAGAAGACTATCGCTTCCATACAGGCTTCTTTGTCTATATCCTAACAGGCTTTGCAGTATGGTATTGATTTCAGCAGGATTCTCTATTCAGCAATACTGACTAATGTAGGCATCTCTGTCATGACATGGCATTAACCAAAGCAAGCTTATCTATCTACTATATCATTGACGAAGGCGGGCTTCTCTGTCCACCATGTTACCGAATAAAACTGACATCTCTGTCCACTACGGCCTTGAGCACAACAGGTTTCTCTATCCACCATGTCACGGACTAAAGCTGACATCTTACTCTACTACGGCATTGACCCCAGTAGGCTGTTCTGTCCACCAAATCACTGAACAAAGCAGGCTTCTCTGTCCACTACGGCATTGAGCACAACAGGTTTCTCTAAACTGGTGGTAACTGCCTCATTGGTCTAATGGTTAATATTGAGTTTTCTATTAAGATTTTCTCAATATTTGCCCTTAGTTGGGAAGTTGGCGGTGTAAGCCACCCCCGTGCCTCGGAAAGCACGTTAAGTCGTCGGTCCTGCGCCTGATCTCTCTCCGGTCGTATCGGATTCCCGTCACATCGGACTATGAGAGTGAAGGAATAGAGAGTGCACTTGTGTACTATGCCTGCCAATCCGCAGTGGAGCAGCGTGGTGGGTCTATGTTCTAAAAACCCTCTCTCATGCAAGTGAGGAGGCCTGTGCCCAGCTGTGGGACGTTAATGGGCTGCTACTTACTTACTACGGAGGAATACACAAGCTGATTGTCTAACTTATAGATGAAGAGCGTTCCGTTAGGTTTAAGTGTGTATTCCGAGGCCTCCTACCTCACCAAATTACCACATTCCTGACCGATGGAAGAGTAAAACTGTAACTGTAAGTACATTTTAAATAAGCCCTATATATTTTCTGTTTCGCGGAGCATACCTGACACGAGGACGCACGAAATGCTGAGAAAATCTCCGGCAACATAATCTATAATCCATCGGCAACACGTGCACAGCCATTATTGATTTTGGCGTTTTTTTCAACAAAATTGCATGCCTGTCCCCGCTTGACATTGAAAAAACATCCACCGGCCGAGTGTGAATGGGCCTTATTATGAGCTTGCGCAATGACATCTCGCTTTTTGCGACTTCATGATCGCGTGACGTTGAAACATGGACTTTTCGAAGCAAATTGTTTTAAAATTATGTAAAAGAAATAAAAAGCAGTTTTAGTTTTTCAAATCCTTATTAATACTACGCTTTTATGCGCGACTTTGCTTAAGTTACCTTTTTTTGTCTGAGTGTGGAACTCGGCGATGGAAGTCTCGCTATACCCAATAAAACCCAGCGGAACCCTCTTCATCCATTAGTGAGGCACTAGGTGTTCAGCTTTCGCATTCTGCCCTGGCGTCTCGGATGAGTCCGACGGAGGATTCACGGAGGCGGGAGGAGATGCGCAAATATGCGCCGCCTTGTATTCCGCCTTCTTCGGCGGTGAGGGGGTGCATCCACTGCATTATACCTCTCTCTCTCTCGTGGGTCTCTCTCCGTCTCGCAAAAGAAGGCCACTGCCCCCCACCATCTCTCGCTGGAGAGCATCGCGCTTACAAGGCTTCTCAACGAGAGGTCGCCGCCGATCAACGTGTCCAGGAGGTGACGCTGAGGTCCCCAGGCCGCACAATCTGCCACAGTCTGATACGCTGAATTTATAGCTGCGCCACGCTGATGACAAGCGAGTGACTCCTCTCGACCAATTTGGTGCAGGAACTTTCCGAAGCACCCATGTCCGGTCAGAACCTACACCAATCTGTAGGAAAGCGTGCCGTGCTCCCTGGAAAGCCATTGTTCCAGGTGAGGACGGATCGCCGCCACAGTGCCTATGCCCGCTCCACAGTGGCCATTTACTCAAGTTACCACAAAATTTCCGAAATTATGGGTCTAATTGATTTAAAATTTGGCATAGTTGTAGCTGTCACAACGTAGACGTTCACTAAGAACGGTTTTCCTTATATTCCAATGGGTTCAAGATATTTACGCGAAAAAACCAATTAGAAATAATTGATAGCATCCATTTCCATGATAAGAGTTGCTAATACCTTCTAAAAAAGAAGGAGGTTATCAATTCGTCTCTATTTTTTTTTATGTTTGTTACCTCATATCCCCCCACTGGGTGGACCGAACTTCATGATTTTTTTAAATGAAAGGTGGTGCTCGTCATAGTGTCCCATTTTTTTAATCCAGTTCTGATGATGGCATCCATGACAAAACCAGATAAGTGTTAAATTTGCATTAAGCATGTGCGCGACATATGGACGAATAACTCAAGATCACGCCAACCGATTTCGATGATCTTTTTTTTATTGGAAAGGATATACTTCAAGAGTTGCTTTGGGATAGTTTGGTTAGGTTCTGATGATGGATTCCATGAGAAAGTGACGGAACTCTTCAATTCTTAGGAGCAAATGAACGATACTCGACAGAATCTTCTATAGGCTATCCAGATATTTGAATTGCCTACAGTAACTTCGTTATAGTCAAGTGCTGGTCGTAGTTAAATATGAAGATCAATGGATCTCCTCAACGCCTTACAGCAAGGGTGCGATTTATGGCAGAATATATAACTGTCGGTAATCAAATGGCAATGACCTTACGTTTGTTGCTGCATTGCAATATTTGAAAGGTGAAGCCAGGGCACCTACATATATAGCTATAGGTGGGAGAGACGCGGGAAACCTACCTTGGCTGACACCGACTCCGAATATAAGAATACGAAGAACACTATAAAAGAATACGCAATTATTTCTTATTTTTTAAAGCATATTAATATATTTGTACGACTGTTTTGAAGTTGGTTCTTGTTTTGTTAAAATTGTTATTTATTAATAAATACTTTTTCCTTTTTATTGTTTAAAGATAAAACATAACATGCGATATGACTTTGATAACAAAATGAACATATGAATGTTTTCGTTTCAACAAATTGAAATTGAATTTGATTAAGTTAAACATATATAAATATTACTTTAAAAAATTGTTAACTGTCTTGTTGAGAAAGTGAAAAATGGTTGTAGATAACTAGTGGTTATCAATGACATCGTTGCACCTTTCGTAGATATAGACATTCTCTAGCAAAAAATCTCTGTTATTTTATTATATTCAGCTATTAATAAAGATTATTCCACGACACATATCTATCATCTAATAAGATAATACCTCTGTTATGTTCATCGTAAAGAAGTTTTGTTAAAGTTAATCACGTGTAATAGAATTCTAATCATTTTCTCTACCTCTATATTGTATACTAGCGGCCCGTCCCGGCTTCGCACGGATCGACATAAATAGGTACAGATATTTAAGCAATAAGCATGATAATTAAAACGACCATGAATTGACAAATATTATGAAAAAGTGTGATTCCTAATACTAAAACAAAGTAGCACTGAGAAGAACTTTTTAAGTGAAGCATAAAAATGTCGCTTGCGTCCACTGAGTAAGGTAACCTAGTTCATAATGATGCACCCCCTTCTCCCGCACTGCCCCTCTCTCGTCGAGTTAGTTACTCGATGCGCTGCTTGGCGGCTGCCGCTGGCATGTATTTTATTTTAATTTCATGATATCTTTTAAACGGAATATCCGATTTCAATAATTCAAAAAGTAATCATCAGGTATTGAGACAGTCTTGCATATTAAATTATTTATTTGGATAAAAATTT